>SDVV010037105.1:0-10876 GCA_016164225.1 Gammarus roeselii
TATATACCGAGCTAACAAGCCAAGTCTCACCAACTACAAACACCTTCAGCCTATTTTCTGAAATAAAATCTATTCAGTTTGAAAGACTATTGACATTAGCCTGGCCAATCTTCAGCAATGAAAACTTGGAGACGGACGACTGCAAAGACCCTCAACAATTGATGGACCCAACACCCACAGCACCACCTCCGCGGCCACCCGCAGCACCGCCGCGGCAAACAGTAGCCCCCTCAATGGGAACGCCACCGCGGCTACCAGAGCCGCCACCGCGGTCACCAGAGCCGCCATCGTGGCCATCTAAACCGCCACCGCGGCCACCAGAACCACTCCCGCGGACACCAGAACCGCCTCTGCGGAAACCAGAACCGCCTCCGCGGACACCAGAACTGTCCCCGTGGCCACCATCACCATTATTGCAGTCATCAGCACAAACACTGAGGCCTCCAGCACGACCACCAGCAACGCCACCGCCTTCACGCCTAGTTGCACCCCGGTTTGCAGCCGTCGCCCCACCGCCAAAAGCAGCGCTTCTTGCAATAATCTCCTGTTGCTGTCTGTCGGTCAAGTCCCTCTGTATGAAAACAGACTTGAACTCATCCAAGAATCTTGAATTCTTGACACCACCTAGCAATATCCTCCTTCGATCACAATCCAAAACTTTAGCTCTAAACATGCTGGTTTCGCCGATCCTCACAAGTCCACTGAGCTCAACTTCTCCGATGTCCGGGGCCAAGCAAACTTTGGCAAATTTTTCCTCCATACTCTCCGCATTGCCAGTTTGGAAACTTCTGAGGACAATCAAGTCTTGGCGGCGTTCCTGTTTGCGCAACTCTCTCAATTCTGCACGAATCACTTCCCTAGAAACTGTAGCTTCGTAGGCCATGTACCCATCAAGTGGCTTGTTGGCAGAATGACCGCCAGATGCCGACTCAATTCTCCTTGACATCTCATCAACTCTTTTGGTAAGAGATCCAACAGCAACCAACAACTGATTGAAAGCTGACAGGTCCAGTCTCCTTGCCAGGAACACAAGAAGAACTGGTTCCACCAGAACATCTACACCTGCAACAAAAATACTGCACAGCACCGCCAGTATTCTTCAAAAGACAACTAACAACATCCTCCTCTACCCCAAGACAAGACACGCCAGCGTGAAATTTCCCGCGGCAGACCGAACAAGAAACGAAGCCACTCAAAAGAACGGCATCACGGAAAGAACAGTGCACATCCCCGCCAGGCAGCCCATGAACCGCTGAGTCCCCGCCAGCAGCCAGCACATCAGCAGCCAGCCCACCCCTCCCAGTCAAGCCCTAGACTTACAGGCCACTGCTGCCGCATGTTTTTTGGACTGCAAAGGTGTAGGTGGGAAGCCTCCGCTGACGCTGGTCCTTCGATGAACTTTCGCCGCCGTGATCCCGCCGCAACCGTAGGCCTCCAGCGATTCCACAAAATCTGCCACTGAGCCAACAGACTCGTGTTCCGACTGACCAGCATCTGACACTTCAGCTTCATCATACTGGATGCGAGAGCTGTCCATCAAGATCCACTCGTCATGAGAGCTCTTCCATCCATTGTAGTGAATTTTGTACTGCTCTTCTTCTTCGCTCACGTCAACCACAATACACTCATACATCTTGAGATCTTTTCTGTCTCTCACCCTCACCTAGTCTACAACACTTGCAGCCTCAGGCATCGTGGTCCTGCTGTTGCAAGCAAATAAGCGATGTGAGAACAGAGACGACTGTACTTGAGTTGGGAGAGGCAAGACACTTACTTGCACAAGAGGTGAACGCCACTTTTGGCAAAAGTGCCGTTGATTTCAGGAGCAGTATGCTGAACACTGTGAAATTCTTCAATCAGATCTATCCACTTGAGACAGAATCCTGCTTAGTATCTCAGTGACTGTTCAGCACAGGGCGTATATGAACGTGTTAACTCACACTTTGGATCAACTCAAATAAGAACTAGCTAGCTACCATAAGCTGTTCGGCACAGGGCGTATATGATCAGCATCAGTTAGTTGTGATACCAACTACATTCACTGAAAACCTGTCTTGCTCTTCTCGAATGCAATCCACCACTAGAGGCTTGTTTTTTTTGGGAAAGTGACTGCCCAAGGTAAGAACAATTCACTGAAGGGTAGCTGTGGAGCACAGGGTGTATACAAACGTGGTACAACCTTCAACAAACCCGTTGTTGGGGTAGATGTGTTGGAAGGGCTTGCTCAGTCGTCGGAATATTGTGTTGCTGTGGTCACGAGTGGGGCTTGTTATAAGAGTCGGAAAAAAATTGCTCTATGCGCAGCTTAGCTGGTCGTGGGCATGTTGTGTTGAGGCGGCTCCTCGGAACTCTCATGGATTCCTTTTGAGGAAACCAGCAAGCGTTGACGACCCGGACTCCTCCATTGGATCATTCTACTGTTTCACGGATATCTCGAGATAATGATGTATCAGTGTCACCGTCTAGCTGGAGGACGTTCTCCTACACCGCCATCACCCCGCGGCTACACCGACGTTTTGGACGTAAACTCTCTCCATCCCAGTCTGCCTGATGGAGATATAATTAGTCAATAGCAGCCTTCCCCCACTTCTGGTGAAAAGTTCTTGGATCAAAAGACACAAGATCGGGACGCAGGTGCGGCACATGCTGCTCCCGGACGAAAGTCCTAGAGAAGCAGCCACAACCGCCTACAATTCATGAACGGTACGCTGAAAATCAGCAGACATTGAAAATCTTTCAAAATGAATATTTTACTAAATTCTTTACCGGCAAGGCAATTTCAGGAGAGAACCTGGCCGATACGAATACTATACAAGCTAATCGACTACTCTGCGCTGCACTCAGGAGACCCCTGAAGCGCATCACAGAGCTTAAGAGTGGCTGCCCTCCTAGTGGAGGTTAGAGACGAGGAGCAAAGTAGAAACTTTCAAAACATTGAACACCCTACTCACAACACGATCCAAGAAATCATCTATTTAAAAGCGAATCACCAATATATACGGAGTGAAACGACGGCGAAACGGAATTGATGAATTCACTGGTGTATATTTCCTTACGTTCAAACTCAGTTCTCTGCTTCTCGCTGTTCGCATCGGCTGGACACCGTGTTCGGTCCGAGAATGCATTCCTAACCCCAGACGCTGCTACAACTGTCAAAAGTTTGGCCATGGAAGTGACGCCTGCCGATTGAAGAACAGAACAGGTACATGCTTCCGCTGCGGTGAGGATGATCATGGCCTTAATTGTGGCAGACCTACTAAATGCTGAAACTGTTCACAGGACCATCCTGCATCATCACTCTACTGCTTTTATTGCAGACTTGATAGCAAATACCTTCGGTTCAAACTGGAGAACGCCTTTCCAACCCCGAGGCCAAGGGGCAAGTAACAAATAAATTTATCCGCCCACTTGCTAACTTTGCAGCAGTGACAGCGGGGATACCCATAACCAGGGTTCCTTCCAACCGACAGTCCTTCGCACTGTCCGGTAATTTTGGGAACCCTACTAGAGATACCTCCCGTCGCTCCCACCTTGCCCCGGACCTCACTTGCTGATCGACGCACAACTATTTGATACTCATTATACCACAATTTTCTCTTCGACTTCGTAAGAGCTATAAGGTTTTGCATTGCGCTTCTGCTTTTGTTCAAATGAATCTTGAAGATGAAACATTACAAAGACGTATTTATGAGAGAATCTTGATAATATTTGTTAAACATAGTTTTCGACCGATTTAGACCTTTTGCCTCTTTTAACCTTACTCGGGAATTTCGAAACTTTCAAGTTCCTCGACTGTGATCGAGTTTTTAGGAAAAAAAATTGGCTAAATATCGGCTAGTCACAGCGTGGCGTCTCCCGCGTCTAGCGGTCTAAATGTCTTCCAGGTACAGCGTCGTCTCCCGCACACCGCTGTCTCGGCCCGCACACCGCTGTCTCGGCCGGCCGGAGCCCCAACCCCCTCCCTACCTACATAAGCAAGCTCTGCCGGGCTCCGTCATTCATTCAAGCGCTGCTGCTTGATGAAGGCACCGCTAGCACTGAGCTCCTAACAGCACACTCCCGCCACACTAAGACCCACAGGGTCTATGCATTCCTTTGAAAAGATAAGATTCAGTACGTGGCGGCCCATCTGGGCAGTGGATTTGTTACCCACTGCCTCTACAAAGCCACAGATGGGATCTGCAAATGCCCAGACATACTGATTTTGCTTTCTCAGTGGTCCTGTGCCTCATCCTTGATGGATGAAATTTGTTGCTAATTTACTGCCACATAAATTTGTCAACACAGAAATTTGTTGGCACAGAAATTTTGTTGAAGTGCAAAATTCAGAATATAAATTTGTATAGACAGAAATTTTGTCATGACAGAAATTTTTGAGACAGTAATTTGTTGTAACAGAAATTTATCGAGACAGAAATTTGTTGAGACAGAAATTTGTCGGGACAGAAATTTGTCGAGACAGAAATTTGTTGAAACAGAAATTTGTTGAAACAGAAATTTGTTGACAACATACTTTGTCAACACCAAATTTGTTGACACACACTTTGTCAACACCAAATTTGTCAACACCAAATTTGTTGACACCAAATTTGTCAACACCAAATTTGTCAACATGAATTTGTTGACACATAGATTTTGTTGACACCAAATTTGTCAGTGCACCAAATTTGTTGACACCAAATTTGTCAACACCAAATTTGTCAACATGAATTTGTTGACACATAGATTTTGTTGACACCAAATTTGTCGACACCAAATTTGTCGACACCAAATTTGTCGACACCAAATTTGTCGACACATCAATTTTGTCGACACAACAATTTTGTTGCCACACAAAATTTGTCAAAACAATATTTATCTACACAAAATTTGTCGACAAAAATTTGTTGCCGCAGAATTTGTCGACAAAAATTTGTCAAGACAGAAATTTCAACACAGAATTTGTTGACACAGAAATTTGTCGGAACAGAAGTTTGTTGACACAAAAATTTGTTGACGGAAAATGTCGATAGAAATTTGTCAACACAGAAATTTGTTGTTACAAGATCTTTGCAGACACAAGAAATTTGTTGACGCAAGAATCACAACTGTTCTTGTTGACACAAAAATTTGTCGACGCAATAATTTGTCAACATGAATTTGTCAACAAGAATTTGTCAACAAGAATTTGTCAACAAGAATTTGTCAACAAGAATTTGTGGACACAAGAATTTGTCGACACAAGAATTTGTCAGCATGAAATTTGTCGGCACAAATTTGCCTACAAAAATTCTTGACATAAATTGTTGACACAGAAATTTGAGGGCACAGAAGTTTGTTGACACAGAAGTTTGTTGACACAGAAATTTGTCGACACCAATTTTATTGACACCAATTTTGTCAACACGCAAAATTTGTCGACATAAGCTTTGTAGACACCAAATTTGTCAACACACAAGATTTGTTGACGTATAATTTGTCGACACTCTTAATTTGTTGACACTCATAATTTGTCGACACTCATAATTTGTCGACACATAAACTTGTCAACACAAAAACTTTGTCAAACACAAAACTTTGTTGACTCAAAAAATTTTAAGACACATATTGTCGACACAGAAATTTTGTCAACACAGAAATTTGTCAACACAAACATTTTGTTGACAAAATTTTTCCAACCCTGAAATTTCATACACACAAATTTTGTTGACCCACACTTCGTCGCCACAAAATTTGTCAACACATAAATTTGTCAACACAAATTTTTTCCAGACACAAACATTTGTCGACACACAAAAATTTGTCGCTACACATAAATTCGTCTATACACATAAATTCGTTGATACAATAAATTGATTGACACACAAATTTTGTCAACACAAAATTTGTTGACACTAATTTGTCAGCACGAAAACCTTTTTGTTGCCTCACCAATTTTGTTGACACGAAATTTATTGACACAACATTACGTCAACACCCGAACTTTGTTGACACTAAATTTACCATCACACAAAATCACCTCAGCGACAGGCGATCGATCTCGAGTCACCAGATGCCCGCGTCACAGGCTCGCATTGTACGCAACAATGACCTCCATACCGAGTGCCTACGGCACTCCGGTTTATTTGGAAGGTCACGTATCCCGGTCAGCTGAGTGCAACATAGACTTCAGCCATGACAGCGCCTTCAGGCAATCCTACCTTTGCGGCGGGCAGGAACAGATATCGTGCAACGAGACAAAGCCTCCCAAATCAAAAGAGCTTGACTCTGGGTCGAATGCGCACTTCGCGCCTTACATCAGGCTGCCATAGAATCGGGGCCCTGAGGGAATTCGCTAATGCACCACTCGTCCCCCCACGGGCTCACTTCGAGAACATTAGGGGCAAGTTCGCCATTTCTTTCCGACATATCCCGGCCGAAGTACGTACGGAGGATCTCCAGCTCCGCGCTCAGGTCGCTCAAACCCTGCGCGGCTAGGTCCTCAGCTCGTCACTGACGGGTATTCGTGCTCGCATCCGTGATCTCGTTTTACGGTCGACACGCAAGTTCCCCGCAGTCACTGCATTGTTCGCATGAGCACTCCACTCCGCTCCAAGTTCTCAGGTGACTGTGGAAAGCGGGACCGCTCCCCTTCCCGTAAGTATTAACGCTCTTCCGGCGGCCCTCAGGAGTCACCAAGAAAACGGACGCGAAGCCACGCCTTGGGTCACACGCTTCCTGTCCAATGGCTTTGTGAGGGGCTTCACGACCCCCTCCTCTCGATTACACTGTCTTGCACCGACAACACGAAAGCATTCTCAACCCCTTTGTGTTAGACTTCCTGCGCATAGGTGTAGTCACGGCAGGGCCCAAACAACCAGCTTTCGCATCTCGTATCTTCGCGGTCCTCAAGGGCTCTGGAAAGGATCACCTATTGATCGACCTATCAGAACTCAACAAATACATCCCGATAACCGCGCTTCGAGGGTCCAACCTGCAACGAATACGAGTGTTGCTGAAGTCCCCTCTCTGGTTCACCAAGTAGTGGACACCAAGGACGCTTTTCCACACGTCCCAACTCATCCCAGGTTCCACAAGTTTCTGGCCTTCAAATTACGAAGCCAACGGTACCGTTTCGCGGCCCTCACATTCGACCTCAACGTGGGACCAAAAGTTTTTACTACGACCGCGAAGCTATCCCTTCGCTTGCTGCACCAGCAAAGGAGAGATGCGGCCTTCTACATCGACGACTGGCTGCTCCAGGCACCGACGGCACATCACTGCCGGCGCGCCACTCAGACGGCCTGCCACTTTCTCCCCAAGCTCGATTACCCCGTCCATCTAGTGATGTCTATTCTGGAACCCACCCAGCAGTTTGACTTCCTGGGGGTAACACTGAATGAAGAGGCCAGGCCCATCGTTCCGACCTCACAGCACATCGACCGCCGCAGGGACATGGCCACGCAGATACTTCCCCGCAGAACTCTCTCGCTACGACAGCATCAGAGCTCCCTCGGCCTTACGTATCAACAAACACCTTACCTACACCATGCTCACCACTTCCTCAACGGAGTGGTCCTAGCAGTACGATCCTTGCACCTATCCAGCAAGCCTAGCCATATCAACAATCCCTACCGCCGCGCAGTACAGCACTGGAGCAGCGAGGTTTTCCTTCACTCCCACATCCCGTTCGTAATGCCTCCACCGAAGCTCATCCTGTGGACAAACGCATCGGGCGACGCGCGGGGCCTGCATGCCGCAGCGACTAGCAGTCTGACGGACCTGACGGACGCTGGTCGCCAATGGGATGTGTTCTCCATGTTACGTCGAAGAAATCGCCGGCCATCATCGTACATGTGCTGCGGGCACGAGCTCATTGGCACCACACTACAATCCGCGTGTTGTCAGACAACCCGGTGGAGGTAACCATGGTGAACCACTTGGGTTCCAGCAAGGACTCGGCGTGGCAGAAGTTCGGAGTACAGCTCCTAAGATCCTCCAGCCCTGTCACCTATTGCTTCTCGCGATCTACCTTCCAGGATCGCAGAACGTGTGGGCCGATCAGCTCTCGCGCCTCCTACCAGTAAAAAAGGAGTAGACGCGGACGCCTCAAGGCCGCGCTCTCCTCTCTGCCTGGGCAGGACTAGGCAAATAGACCTCTTCGCGCATCCGGGAAACCACAACTTATCACCTTTTCCAGCTCTCACGAGCATCTTTCGTGATTTCCCTACAATGCGACTGAACTCAGTGAAGGGAAATATACCTGTTCCCTCCGTACAACTTCATCCACCAGGTGCCTCACAAGCTTGAGACGTACCGGACAGCAGCGTCCTCGTGGTGCCCGACCACCTTAACGCACTGTGAGGGCCGAAGAAGGTCGTCGCGCCCTTCAGCGACCTTTTGTCCGCCCTCAACATGTCCCAAGCGCGTCGAATGCAGGGAGGTGCCTCTAATATCACGACCCTTCTCGAGTTATCTCGCATCAAGTTTTCAAAACGGTGCCCACCATCAAGTACAAAAGATCGCTCGCAGACACCCTGGTCAACACACACAGGCTATCCACACAACGTCAATACCAAAAGCTGTTGGACTCGTTTCCAAGCGGGGCCACGCGCCACGAAGGTGCAGTCCTCAACCAGTCCACCTCCTTCCCGTCACGGCACTAGGCTGGCAAGTAGAAGCAGCTCGTTCCTCGTACAGTTTTGGCTTACAGGAAGGCGCTTCATTTGCCTCTCTTTCATGGGTTTGGCGTCAGGACTCGTGAGGCGATCTTCAAGGAACTGGCAAAGGCCCAGTTTCACGAGAACCCACCACAAAGACGTTTCGTGCTGCAGTGGCAGCTGGAGCTTGTTCTCGACATTCTCGATTCTCCTCGCTTCACTACTCAGACGTCGTCAGTATTGGCGCTCTTTCAGAAGACTGATGCTCGTCGCTCTCGCAACAGGAAACAAGGTGTCTGAGACTGCAGCAATGGCACGCACGGGACTACATTCCTCCAAGAACTCGCCATGCGCGCTCGTTCTGACCACTGACAAGTTACAGTACTGAAATCAGACCCTCGCTAACGAACTTTCGCTATATAAAAATTTTATAACTAGAAGTTTATTCAAAAACCCGGCAATCAGCTCTATCACCAATATATCCGATGAGCGCCTTTTCGGGGCTAAAAAGAAATTATGCCTACCGTTTTCCTTATTTGTGGACAACCTGCTGACCTCGCTAAACATCAATCGTAAGGTTATTACGCCTTCATTTTCCCACCAAATCCTTGAAATTATCACACCAACACGGATGATCAAACCACCACCGGTCGACCTAGACCTGCAAGTGTACCCTAAAGCCACTACTTCAACCAACGCCTACCGACAGGAATTCCTAAGACTACTTGAGGAAGAATATTTAGAGCATCGCTATATACACTGATACAGATACTGGGCCGCATCCCCCAGAAATGGGGGTGGCTGACGGCAAGGCGCACCTCACACCCTCATACGCTCACACTCAAACAACTTAGCTCTTTTGTGCTAAAGGGGCCGGCCGGTACTCCCTCTACATACACTTTTGGTCACGAGTGCAGTCCGAGGATCCGTCGTCAGCAGCAGGGCCCGACACTTTTCACTGGTTTATCCCCGCCGCGTCATAATGGCCGGGCCCCCCCCACCCACGACCATCTTGACAGCGGGATGCCAAGGGCGGGAAAGCACATCAGTGCAGCGTCAAAATCAACCATTCACAACCATTCCCCACTCGCGCCTGTTCATTGCACGCGCTCTAGCCACCTCCACATTCATGTCTTTCCTTGCCAACGCCTGCTTCACACCATCCATCCACCCAAACTTTGGTATACCTCTAGGCCTGCAACCACTTGCATCCGCATTCATCACCCTTTTCATCCAATCTCCCTTCATCCATCCTCTCCTTGTGCCCGAACCACCTCGGAACACGTGAATCCACTCTGTCCTCCAACTGCTTCACCATCCCTGTTCTGATTCGAACCACGTCGTTGGTGATCCAGTCTCTCAGCGTTACTCCAGCCATGCTCCTCAAACATTTCATCTCGAAAACATTCAACCTTCTTCTCTCCTCTGCTCTCACCCCCATGCCTCAGCTCCGTAGAGCACAGTTGGGACAACAACACCCTCATACAGCCCTCTCATTGCTTCCATCCCCAACGTCCTACAGCTCATTACACTCTCTAGTGCACCCAACACTTTACATCCCTCCTTCACTCGCGCCTTCACTTCAGTTTCCACTAGTTAAGTTTTCTCCACATGAAAGCCCAGGTACTTAAAACACCGAACTTCCTCCATGAGCTCTCCATTTACGGTGACACTAATTTTTCTCGCATCGACAGACCTCAAACATCTCATTACTTTACTCTTACCGACGTTCACTCGAAGCTTCCTCCTCTCACACACTCTACCAAACTGAAACACTCAGACGCTATATACACTGACTGCTCCAAAACCGCGGACGGAGTGGGAGCCGTCGCTGTGTGCGACGGCGTGGAGCTCCGCAGGCCTCCGTGTTCTCTGCGGAGCGCCAAGCACTCGAACTAGCCATCTCTATTGCTTAAACAGATAGCTTCCTCAAATACGTCGTATTCTCAGACAGTCTGAGTGTCCTCACCCAGCTTAAAACACTGCACTACGAACATCCCGTTCTACGTAAAATGCAGCACGATCTCTCTGCGATGTCCGAGACGGGTCAGGCAGTGGAATTCTGCTGGATCCCCGGGAACGCGGGAATAAGAGGCAACGAACTTGCGGACTTGCTTGCTAAACTGGCAGTTACTCACCAAGAACAATTTTCCGCAATACAGTACCGAGATTGGTTCCCTATCATCAACTTCCATATAACATCCCGATGGGATGAAATGTGGCAACAGAGTGAACAAAAAATGCTTTCAGTCAAACCC
>SDVV010037106.1:0-10876 GCA_016164225.1 Gammarus roeselii
GTCACTTGCTCTCTAAGCAAGCTCGATATTTTATTTTAAACAAGTGACTGTGTTCCATTATTGTTGGACGAGAGACAAGATGCAAGGACAAGGTTGCTGGCGAAAGGAACAAGCGAATGATTCGTTTACACACAGCGTGGTAACTCATTTCAAGAACTCTGAAGCACTCCAGTAACTTTGCTTCGGTGCTATACCAAGACTTTTTTTCCAAGAGACAGGTCCGAGCATCACTCTTGTGGTGTCACTCTAGGGAGTAAACGTGGCTGATCAGAGGAGCGGAAAATGCCTCAGGCTCTAAGCAGTCCAATGCTGTGTGCGGTACCTATAAGAGGCATTGACCACACTCCTAACGGTGTTGATACAGTTCTAGGCCCCCTTAACTGGTCGGGCAGGTGTTGGAACAGGCATTGCAATGTTGTATCAGGCCTGGGATAGCGTGTTAGTATTGTATATGTTAACATTATATGAAGAGTGGTTGGTCGGTTTTAATTCACTCACCCTTTGTGAAGTCCTCGATGCGGTGACTAGATTGAAGATCTTTGCATTCTGCACTAATGCATTGCAAGCTCGACCAAAATGATGTTATTCATTCGAGTTCAATAGTAATTAGAGTTTCTGTGAATATTCAATGAATGTGTAGGTAATGAACTTTTAACCTTGATTGGTTGACAGTGTGATTTACGCTATTATCTTGTATATCCGGTGGAGATGGCCCCTAACCTAATAACCTTGTACACTGGCAATCTTCAGCTCAGTTTTCAGATTCTTTGATCAACGATGGCCTGTGAATTCCCTGTTGGTGTTCATCTTTTATTGATTGCTGCATCTATGTTTTGGCTGTTTTCCTTATTGCGTCAGCTTTGCTTCCTTGAATTCTGTCCATCTTCGGAATGAGAGGATTAAATAGCAATTAAACTGTTCAAGTATTCCTATTAATTTTCTGTGCTGTCAGGACAACTCGTTGCAGGGAGTTTCTAAGTCTCTCGAAAAGCACGGCTCTACTGGGAATAACTCATGTATGAATTCAAACAAGATTGTCGGCTAATGAATTAAGTCACCATTTAGCATCTTGGTACTGCGCAATCGAGCCTGCGAAGCATGTACTTGAGCATGACGAGACAAATAGACATGCCCAGCTTTTCCAGTCTATGTTTAACAGACCGTACAATGGGTGTGAAGTATGCACGATTGATGCCTTTCCATGTTTGACGTGTCATGGGGCACCTATGGTCAATTGTCGTAACCGTGTTATCCGGACTCAACAACCTCCATCACTGTCGGGACGAGCCACTCCGCTCACAAAACTGTTACGCCCTAGACTACTCCGGTCCACGTTAGCAGCCTGCCCTACACGGGATGTTGTTTACTGGCTACTATCTCTACAGGCTTGCCGCAGCTTATCAGTTCGCACCCAATGTTCAAACCCTGTTCCCGTATCTGCCTTGATAGCTGTTGCCCACAGTCTCTTGTAATCATACCTCCTTGTTTGTGTTGCCCACAGTCTCTTGTAATCATACCTCCTTGCTTGTGTTGCCCACAGTCTCTTGTAATCATACCTCCTTGTTTGTGTTGCTCACAGTCTCTTGTAATCATACCTCCTTGCTTGTGTTACTCACAGTCTCTCGTAATCATACCTCCTTGCTTGTGTTGCCCACAGTCTCTTGTAATCATACCTCCTTGCTTGTGTTGCCCACAGTCTCTTGTAATCATACTTCCTTGTTTGTGTTGCTCACAGTCTCTTGTAATCATACCTCCTTGCTTGTGTTGCTCACAGTCTCTTGTAATCATACCTCCTTGCTTCGTACTACATTCTTGTCGTGATGCCATGTTATGAGACGCTAAACGCATTGTTGTACGGGTTCTCACATCGTGATAAATCGGCTACTTCGTCGGAGTTCTGCCCTCATTATTTGTTGCTTGGCATTTGGCATGCGCGCAGAGGCCATAGCATCGTCGTTGTGTTGGTTCGTTTAAGCGCCTTCAGCTTGTTAGGCCACTCGACCGCCCGTGAGGTGGCTCTGTCAAGAGTCTCGGTCAAGCGAGCGCTGATGCTAAGATAACGCTACAGCGATTGCTGTTCTGCTCATGACGCCTTATCTAACAGACTGGTTTAGTGTGGGAAGTAGAAAGAGGACAATCATTTCTTTCAGGATTGTTGTTTTCTAAGGAAGGAAGAACGAGGAAGGATAAGATCTCCTACTTATAGTGTCGTGTTTTACTCCGTCTCACAAATCTTGGGAGCTTTTATGCCATTTTTGTTTGCCATCATGTTGAACACAACACTCTCATCTGGTCCCAACATCAAACTATAACATCTGTGGCTTAGCTTTGCGCAGAGGCAGTATCGTAACCAATGAGTGACAAGTGAGTTCAAAAACACCATCGCATACTGTTCTCTGCGTCTAAGCTCCAAAGTTTCCAATTCCCATGGTATAGCAACTTTTTTTTTGCTCTATCAAAATAAGAGCAAGGTCACTGCTCCAAGCAGAATATCGCTCCGAGACCGAATATCGTCTTGCAAAGGTTAAAGTTTTCAACTAAATTGGAGAGATCGACTATCATCTCTTTAGAGCGAGAGCAATAAGGCACCTCAGAGGTATACCCCCTGGGGGTATACCAGGCTCACCCGCCTTCCCGCGGTTTCCTCGTTAACTACCAAATTTCAATTGTCCCTTTGTGTAAATATGTTCTGAGTTAGAAGATCCCTCCAACGTCCCCCCTCTTCAGTTTGTAGCTACCTCCCCTCCCCTGGGTTCACAAAGAGGTGAGCCCCTCACTGACACCATGGTTTGATTTTTTTTTTTAAAGTTGATGTAAAACAAAAACTGTACACCAAAATATTTAGCTTTAGTATAAGATTATATTCAAATTAATTTAAGTTAATTTTAAGAACTTATATAAATATACTTATATACATATCAAGTTGTATGTACAGAAGGCCCCACCTTCATTCGCCCAGAACCCCGGGTAGGAGCCGGGGATCAAACAATGGGCAAGACCATGCCCTATCGGAGAGGGGCTGACAGTCCCTCCAGAACATCGCACTCAAATCTGTCTGTGAAAAAGAATGACAAACCCCTCCTAAGTTCCTCATCGACAAGAGACCTGACACAAATGAACGCTTCTCGAAGCTGGACGCAGAATGTTCTAGGCAAAATGAGCAAAAGTCTTACAAAATCATACCACACCCATCTTTTTCCGTGAGTTCAGGCCTGATTTACATCGAGGGTCTCCCGAGTGATGAAGTCGACGAGTTCATCGCAGGACTTGTCCAATACGAGGAATGTGTAATTGAAGCGAAAATCGCACCAAAAAATCAAACCAAAAAGAAATACCACCACGGCATTTCTGCTTGAATTCAATTGCCCCACCCCACCTAACTACATAGACATACCTTTATTTGACACCAAAACCAAGGTTACGCCTTTCAAAAGACGTCCGATGCGATGTTATAAATGCCAGAAATACTGACACACGAACAGAGATTGTCACGGTAAGTGACGATGCTCACACTGCTCCCAAGACGACCACGATAAACTGGACGATCCCTTGTCGTGCTCATCTAAAGAATCTCACTGCTTTTACTGCAAAGTAAACGGCAACGTTACGGGACACGTAGACTGCCCCCAGGACAAGATTGAAATGGAGATCCTGCAAGACCGAACGGAGCACTAAGTCGGGCGACGAGGGCTGCGGCCGCGATTCGCTCCACCCAGGCTGACCCTCCCACCCAGGAGAGAAATTCAGCATCATTTCCTACCCACTTCCTCATAACGCTTGTAGATAGCGGTGCGAACAAAGTTGCTCCCTCAATGAATCCATTCACCATGATGAACTCGCTCACCAAACAACTGAGGGAAAAACCGACAAACATAAACCGACAGGGAAAGAAGTATCTGGCCCACGTCGTAAATATCGAGCAAAGTAACGCTGTACAAAGAATTAACAAAATAGACAAACACAAAGTAACTGACGAAATACATCCGTTCTTCAATGCTACAAGACAAATTATATACACTCCCAAAACTGACTTAAGGCTTTCGCTGCAGGATTAGCAAAGGATTACGGAGTCACCAACGCATATCACCCACACCACGGCATATCAAATCACTTTCCCAGGACGTGACACCGGAATTCGTAGTAATCTCGGGCGAACAGGAAAAAACAAAAACTTACCCAGTGGCGACATGGCATGCAATGTGCAAAAAATGCCTGGAATACGGACACGTCATCAAATACTAACAGCGATACATGCCCCGACGCTGTAAGAGGTGCGCCGGCGAGCATGACCGAAAGGACTGCACAGCACACCAACCTAACTGCTACCACTGCTCATGCCTCCATGAGGCAGGTGACCGCGACTGCCCAAATCAGATGGACCAAAAAGCAATGACAATCATACAAAATGACCGCAGAGTCACACGAAAACAAGCCATCCAAATCTTTTACGACGAAAGCCCAAATTGACGTAATTTAAATTATTCCAAAGCAGTTGAATCTACAACAAAGTTTAACCCATCAGACGACACTCGCTTACCGTCAACACAAACTATTACCATGACCCCAACACCCCTCTTCAGTACTAAAAATACCACAACCAGCCCAGCGACCGCCCTCGTAATTGAAGCGGGCGCCCCAAGCAACGAATCCACCAGTGCCCAGGAGAGCACTGCGATGGATGCTGCCTCGGTCGACCACAAGGAGAGGTCCAATAACCCGAAAATCAAAAGGCGAAGAGACGTAGATTCTTCCGACGGCGACCGCGGGGTGCGCGACGCCCTCTCGCCACGAAGCAAAAAGATTAGCAGCAGCCCGCGAACCACAGCTCGCCTCGATCAGAGTGTTGAACGACTTCTGGCCGTCTTAACTGCGACCGCACCCAGTGAAAACCATAGTGAGATATTCAACCCTCAGCTAACATGCCCGACACCAGAACATCTCAAGGGAGAACGACCGTCGCCCAAAACCACTGATCCACCATTCACCACACTCTGCTCAAATATCCCAATGACTACTACTCAGCCCATCATAATGTTTAAAAAACCCTCTATAGGAGAGAAACGCACTCGCTCAAGAAGCAAACACAAAGATCGTACTCCCTCGTCCTTCTCCTCCTACAAGAGCACTCACAGCCGAGAACGCAGCGAGTTAAGAGATCATGTTATACAGAAAGCGGACGCTCGTGCGAACGCTCTCGATCTAGGACACCTGCGCCTCATAGGCAAGAACACCACGAAAGTTCCTACAAACCACTCGACCGCTCCAGACCATCAAAATCCGGATCGTGAAACAGATCCGAAATGAACAACAACACAATACTTCAGTGGAATTGCCAGGGACTTCGAAGCAAGAAAAATAAACTACTATAGCTAATCTCCACCCATAAACCTTTGATGGTAGGCCTCCAGGAGAGCAAACTCCGTGACACAGCCACCTTCACAATCCCTCAGTATGTCATACACCGTCGCGAAGGTCACAATAATGTGACAGCACACGGCGGAGTGGCCCTTATGATCCATCAAAGCATACCTCATCACCTCCTCCCTCTGAGGACAGAACTCCAAGCTGTCGCAGTTAAGATATGTATCTCAAGACCAATTACAGTGGTATCTATCTACTCGTCACAAAACCACGACCTCACGGAGGCACTAATGACCGATCTGCTTAATCAACGATAAAATTCCTGGGCCTTGTGTGGAACCCTAAACTCACGTGGCGATCCCACATTGCAGCTCTGGCGACTCGCTGCAAAAGATCGACGAGACTTATCCAATCGGTAACATCCCTGAAGTTCGGTGCCGACATGGACACCGGAATAACGTTGTTCAGAGCAATAATACGATCGCGCATGGACTACGGAGCCGTTGTCAACAGTTCAGCAGCCAAAACTACTCACGACCATCGCAAACAATGCTTTGCGTATCAAAACCGGCGCGTTCCGCTCCACCCCAATCAAATCCCTTAACGTGCTCGCTAACGAACTTCCACTTCGCTCCGGCGAGACAAACTTCCGCTACAAAACTATTTTAAGACTAGAAATCCAACCAACAAGCCGGCAATCAGCCACATCACCAACATATCCGATAAGCGCCTTTTCGCGGCTAAAAAGAATATATGGTCGCCGTTTTCCCCACGTGTGGACAACCTGCTGACTTCGCTGAACATCAACCGTAAAGCTATTAAACTTTCATTCTTCCACCGAATTCTTCAAATTAACACACCAACATTGATAATCAACCCACCACCGATCAACCTAGACCTGCAAGTGTACCCTAAAGCATATTCTTTAACCAACGCATACCGGCAGGAATTCCTAAGACAACTTGAGGAAGAATATTTAGTGCACCGCCATATATACACTGACGGCTCCAAAACCACGGACGGAGTGGGAGCTGCCGGGCGGAGTGGAAGACCCTCCCACAAGAGGTCACCGTGTTCTCTGAGGAGCTTCGCGCACTCGAACTAGCCGTCTATATTGCCAAAACAGATCGTTTCCCCAAATACGTTGTATTCTCAGACAGTCTGAGTGTCCTCACCCAGCTTAAAACACTGCACTACGAACATCCCGTTCTACGTAAAATGCAGCACGATCTCTGTGATGTCCGAGACGGGTCTGGCAATTGAATTCTGCTGGATCCCCGGACACGCGGTAAGAGAAAACGAACTTGCGGACTCGCTTGCTAAACTGGCATCTACTCACCAAAAACAATTTTTCGCAATACATTACCGGGACTGGTTCCCTATCATAAACTCCCATATAACATCTCGATGGGATAAAATGTTGCAACAGAGTGGACAAAAAATGCTTTCAGACCAAGTGTTCATCAACCGCTTGTGCACGGGACACACGTGGATAACTCACAAGCTCCTGATGGATGTCGACATGGGACCAAACGCGCCACCTTGCCCCTGTTGCCACCAAATGGCTATCAGCGTGAAACACTTACTGATGGATTGCAACGCACTCGCGGCAGCCCGACGAGCGTTCTTAAATCCCCCGTGCAACCTACAAAGCCTACCCAAGGACCCAACCTACCGTAAGAAGCTTATCGCTTTCGGAAAACACACCGGACCATTCGAAGTCTCTAAACCCCAAACACCTGTGCAAGTGAGGTGGTCTCTCCACCCCATTACACACAGCGATAACAATACATTTACGAAGATACGCGTTAATTCTTTACTCTCTTGTACGCGCTAGTACGCGAATATGCCACAGTTGAAATATTTACTGACTTCATCTTGACAAGACTAATATTTTCGCACGCGAGGTTGTGCGAACTTACCTGAATCAATGATAGTCGCCCCCTACGGGGGAGTCTATTATGACTCACGTTGAGGCTCCGGTGGAAATGAGGATCAAATCAAATCTGAGGCTTGGAAACCTTTGAATAATTAAGAACATGAAATCAGCGATGTGTTGTTGAAACAAATGAGGGTCTTGTCGAAAAATGACAAAACGACACGTATTCATGGTGAAGTGAAGCCCAGTCAGGGCGCTTACTCTGTCGTATTGTTTGCGGTCTTACGAAGAAGCTTCGCTATGTAGCTCTCCCACAGTTGTTTTGTTTACAATCGTAACAACGTGGTACTATCTTATGAGGAAGATCCGGCATGTCTATGTAGCTCTTCCTCTGTTGTTTCGTTTACAATCATAACAACCTGGTACTATCTTATGAGGAAAATCCGGCATGTCTATGTAGCTCTCCCTCAGTTGTTTTTTTACAATCGTAACAACCTGGTACTATCATATAAGGATAATCTGGCATGTCTATGTAGCTCTCCCTCAGTTGTTTTGTTTACAATCGTAACAACCTGTTACTATCTTATGAGGAAGATCCGGCATGTCTATGTAGCTCTTCCTCTGTTCTTTCGTTTACAATCATAACAACCTGGTACTATCTTATGAGGAAGATCCGGCATGTCTATGTAGCTCTCCCTCTGTTGTTTTGTTTACAATCGTAACAACCTGGTACTATGTTATGAGGAAGATCCGGCGTGTCAATGTAGCTCCTCTGTTGTTTTGTTTACAATCGTATCAACCTGGTACTATCTTATGAGGAAGATCCGGCATGTCTATGTAGCTCTCCCTCTGTTGTTTTGTTTACAATCGTAACAACCTGGTACTATGTTATGAGGAAGATCCGGCGTGTCAATGTAGCTCCTCTGTTGTTTTGTTTACAATCGTATCAACCTGGTACTATCTTATGAGGAAGATCCGGCATGTCTATGTAGCTCTCCCTCTGTTGTTTTGTTTACAATCGTAACAACCTGGTACTATGTTATGAGGAAGATCCGGCGTGTCAATGTAGCTCCTCTGTTGTTTTGTTTACAATCGTATCAACCTGGTACTATCTTATGAGGAAGATCCGGCATGTCTATGTAGCTCTCCCTCTGTTGTTTTGTTTACAATCGTAACAACCTGGTACTATGTTATGAGGAAGGTCCGGCATGTAGCTACTCGTGATGAAGACGTGTTAGTTGCTGTAAAACGAGCGAACAAAATGTCAGGATTAGTGTTAGATTTCAGGTCAGCTTATAGAGATGTTTTCCATTGGAGGTTTTCTTCCGTGGTTTCGTTTTCTGTTGAACCATTTGGTGGACTAACCTATCTCCGCCGAAATTTTCATCGTAGCATTTTATTTCAAACGTGTACACACCTAACCAGGCATATTTGTTATTGATTATATATTTGGCATGATTGAAATGTTCTATTGCGTGGATGGTTGAACTAAAACTTTATTATAAAGACCTAAATTTGTAAAAATGTGAACAATTATCATCCTCCCTTATCCTGGCCAAACAAGAGAAAACGGCAACAATTATTAGCTTTTGGTATTATGCGGGTTTTGAAATTCGTGAAATTCCATGGTTTCAGCATCAATTGGTAATAAAAACAGCTCAAGCCGGATTAGAACAACCCTATCTGAAGTTAGTTATGTCTTGGCCCTACGTTTGTTGCCTAGATAGTCCGAGTTTTCGAGTCCCCTACGTCTCCCTCGCATGAGTTTAGGACTCCCACGCGTTTCGTTTTTTAAGATCCCACGGGTCGTGAGTGCGGGTAGGATCTTGGCGGAACTCACAAAGTTTGATACGTTATCACTGATCAGTATTTGGGGATAGGATGACGAGCGGAAAAATCTTTGATGGGTTCTTAAGAATGCTCCTGCAAACAGGTCCTTGGCAACTTCCAGGTGACCCGCTCGAGTGGATACACAGGTGTGCAAGGCGATGTACCTTTTGTCAACTTGAGTCCTGACTGATGACTGACTAACTCAATAACTTGGTAGAGGAGGGGCTGGTGGTCCACGGAAATGCGCCCACGTTCCCGTCTACATTGCATGCACTTCTTAATTATGTTTTTGACTCTTTGTCGGGCTCTTGGTATGTACCACCTTTGACGCAGGCTGGCCACAACATGTTTCATTCCCATGTGGTGTCTTGTTTTGTGTCTCTTCGATGATCATATCCGTGATCCGATGCTTGGCATGAAGTAGGACTGGATGTTTTTCAGAATTCTCCCCCCCAGCTTCGGCGAGTCTACTTACTACTACTAATTTGTCATCTCTGAGCGTTATGGAGCGCATACTACTGGGAGTGCGAATCAATTTTATCTCATCCGCAAAGACTTCTTGCTGAAGTGCTTTGACTGCCCAGCTGTCGGACCATTCCCTCTCCTTGAGAGTCAGACTCATTGGTTGTCTCCTACCGTTGTTCACCAAATTTAAAATTTGAATTACCTTTTGACTTGACGTTTACCTTACCCTTTAGGCACTCTATGAATTTCTTCACCCACTCCAAAGTGTTGATCAACTTCTTGAAGGTGCAACATTTGTTGGCAACTGCAAGTAGGAAAGGCTCGGGAGGTGGGATCTCTTCAGCTTTATTTAGTGTTACTGTGTGCACTTGAGTTGGAAAGTTTTCCCACCCCTGGAGTTCCACTATGTTCTTGGATCCATGCCACCACAGGTGACTTGACTTGAGTTTCCTCGGGCTTACTCCTAGAGTTATCAAGTCTGCAGGATTTTGATTAGTGGGAACATAGTGCCAGTTAGCATTAGGGAGAGCTGTCTTTATGTCTAGCTTCCGGTTTTGCATGTAAGCCTCTAGGGGGCTTGCTGAGTGGATCCAACCCAAGGCAACTTGGCTGTTTGACCACATGTGAATGGCTGCGATGTTGACTACCTTTTCATAAGCCTCACATACATACCTGGCCAGCCTTGCTCCAAGTAGGGCTGCAGTCAGTCCCAATCTTGCTACAGAAAGCATTTTTTCAGGGGGAATCCGTCCCTTTGCCATCAACAATGTTGCTTTACCTTCACTGACCCCATACACAAAAGCTCCATATGCTTCAACCGCTATCAACACCATCGACGAAACGCCAACAAGTAAAGTAAGTTCCGTTTACAATATGGAACGTATATCATTGTGATGTACCCAACCTATCATATGTGCAAATAGGTGCAGTGTGCTACCGTTGTCAACCACATCCC
Source organism: Gammarus roeselii (assembly GCA_016164225.1). Lineage (NCBI taxonomy): Eukaryota > Metazoa > Arthropoda > Malacostraca > Amphipoda > Gammaridae > Gammarus > Gammarus roeselii. Next base: position 10,491 of record SDVV010037106.1, read on the forward strand.
ATTTATCATTTTATATTGTAGTTAACTTAACCTTGTAACTCTGCACCTTGACCTAGCTTTCTTGACTAAATATCTTATTTTCCACTTAAGGACTAACTAAATCACAAAACTTAAGTTTCGAGTACTTGCTTGTTTCTCTTGTGATCCGGCGCTGTTAGGTTGGATCTGTTCCTCTGATCCTAAGGCTTGAGATTACGAAACACGTTGGGCTGTGCCAGGAGCGGCCTGTTCTCCTGATCCTAAAGCTTGAGATTTACGAAGCAAGTTGCATTGTGCCAGGAGCGGCCTGTTCTCCTGATCCTAAAGCTTGAGGTTTATGAAGCAAGTTGCATTGTGCCAGGAGCGGCCTGTTCTCCTGATCCTAAAGCTTGAGATTTACGAAGCAA
>SDVV010037107.1:0-10876 GCA_016164225.1 Gammarus roeselii
TTGTGCTTAGTTGTGGTATCTGTAGGATGAGGAATGGTCGTGTGTTGGTTTGACGTGTGTTCAATAGGTAGTAGCAGGTATGTGCCGGGTTTACAATCTTGTTGAAAAATAGAGTCGCTCGCATATCAGGATGATGTTTAGTTTCCTTTTGCACGTGCGGAGTGGATTGATCGAACGAGAAGTTTTTTGTACAGAATGCTCTGTAGCAATGTATCTAGATTGTGTATTTTGTCCACCACTGTCTGTAGAGCTTATGATCCCCGTACAAAGTTGCTCAGCCATCTTTGCCTATGTGTATAATCTTATGGAGGATGTCTAAGTTTATTTCAGGAAGCAAATGCTTTAACAAAACATGGAATACCCAAACTGTGCAATTTATATTTAGTGGAAAGGGAGCACTCCATTACTGGCCGTTATTGACGCGCTTGTTAACTAATACCTAAATGAAGTGGTGAACTTTTTTGTGTTCTTGAAACCATTCATTTTCAACCATTTAAAAATCATCGAGTGGAAAATCGGCAAACATTACGAAATTTTAACGATCAAGTTTCGAGAAGTTATTGTTTGGACCAAAGCCGTTTTATCTGACAGTTGTGTATCAGGCCATCATGTGCCGACAGTTACTTTACTTAACCCGTCTATAACTAGTGAATGTTCATTGTTTTAAATTGACGCCACCGTACTTCCATGCGTGTCGTAAAAGACGATAAGAAGACGCGGTGCGAGAGGACTGGAGATCCTTTCTTCCGTAAATGACTCCCTCTATGACGGCTAGATGAGGGGGGGGGGGGGGGGGGAGAGGCCCATGTCTCCCCGAACCCTATTGTAAGGGTCGCTTGATAGGCGTGGTTGTAGTGTGGATGAAGCAAGGTGGGGAGAGATTGATTAGATATTTGTGGGAAAGAAGTTTGATATGTTTGCGCAGAGAGAGAGAGAGAGAGACGAAGTAGTAAGGTAGGGGCGAATGGGAGTTTGGTATGGTCAGCTCAAGAAAGTCGAGCGTTAAGGAAGGTTGCGCACGTGAATGTGTGAAGTTGTTCTTGTGTGATCGGTTGGCTAGTAGCATTACGAAGTGGAAGAAAGTGTCCTCCAGATTGTTCTGGTTGAAGGTCAAGTTTATTTTGAAAATATTAGCGTTTGTGAGGCTTACGTACAAGGTAACGAGCGGAGTGACGCGGAGATTGTTTTAATAGTCTAAGTTAGCGTATCGAGAGCGTGGCTGTTGAGACAACGTAGTGACATGGAGAGACCTAGATGCGAGAGTAGGAAACGAAGTGGAGAGGAATGTCGTAAGAGGGTGTGACGCTCCAAGTAGAACCCGATAAGTTGTTCATCGAGTGAGACATCCGCAAGTATACGTGGGTAGAGATAACCTGTGGTGTAGTGGTGGATAGAGCTTTGATGTATCTTGATTTTGAGAGAAGTGGTTGATGTGCGGGTGCTGAGAGAGGAGGGTGGAGGAATGTCTGATTCTCTGCTGGTGGATAAACGATTGAGATCGGAGCGAGGTGGAAGAGCGAGAAGAGGAAGGGAGGTAGTGATGGTGAGTGAACTGAATGTTACAAGCAGAACTAAGAAGTTGCAGCAGGCGTGTGAGGCGTAATAGAACATTTTAACGGAACAATGCCTGGGGAATGTTTATTAAGAATAAGATACGTAGAGATGCGTTGTTGAGATGTCCCAGAAATGTGTGCAGTGTGCGTCATTTAGGCAGGTTTAGGAGGAAGGGTGCGACTGATAGACCGATTAGGTAAGAACGGCGATGGCGCAGAAGAAAGGTTGAGAAAAGGCTGCAGGCAAGATCGGTGTTGGCCTGTGACTACAGTAGTGAGATAAGAAGAGAGGTGAAGCGTGTTATGAGGGAGAGCAAATTGGGACGCTGATGATAGGTGAGGTAGGCGGTTGTGCAAACATTTGAGTACAAGATTTTTTGGATTGAAGTGAGGACGGAGAATGAGGAGATGGTGAAAGATGTAAACGGCCGGTTGTTGTTGGAGAATGGTGATGAACGAGAGGAGTGAACTAGAATTTTGTGTTATTTTTTAATGTTGGGGATATCAGAGAGCTGGTGAATGGTGGTGCACTAAACTAGGTTTTGAAATCAAGAACTGTTGCAAGTATTGCTAAGGGGTCCAACTTCTGACACAGATTTTGGACCGCATTCCTGACCAGAAGTGTGTGTTGCAGGGGTCCTGGCCGAACACTTTCCCACCAAAGGGCTAACTTTGTTACTGAGTAAGTGTATGGGGGTACGTCTTGCCGTCGGCCACCCCACTTTCTGCAGTATTCGACCTTGTGTCTGAATCTGTTTTGCTAAGGAAGAGGTGCAGAACTTGGTATAGGTAACTAACGCAGGGAAGGCCCCTCGTTTTGACGGCGTTGCGAACGAGTGCCTGGAAGAGGTTGGTAGAATATAGTGGACTGGTTGGTGATGCTACTAAATTGCTGTTCTGTGTAATGCATAACGCCGATTAAAATACGCAGTACTTGCATTGTATATTGGCAAAGGAAATAGAAATGAATGCAGCAACTCTGAAGATATCAGTTTGTCGGGTGTGATGATCTATTTGTACATGCGATCGATGATCAAGAAGATTTAATGATGCACTGGATTTCGCGCCATCGAAATTTTGTTCACAATTTCGAACAGTATAATAGGGTCTATTCGCTAGCATCGCAGTCATTTAATGCGTCAAACTAGTCTAATATATTTTCTGGAGCGTATTAATAATTACTATCTGAAGAAATGCGCACGAATGTCTAGCGTTTTGAAGAAGATCATTTTGCCATTCTGCTTGTATGAACACGTTCTAGTACTATTGCCTCAATAGAAACTCACGTTGTGATATGGAGAAGGTTTGTAAGGGCCTGGCGGAACAGACGAAGAAACTAGTAAAAGTTAACGAGATGGTGGTCCATGCTTTACAGCTGGACGGAGAGGCATCCCGGGAGAGAAATGATCGAAGGGGCCCAGTTCAATCGCGGGGTAGTCTTGATGGTCTTGCTCTGACTTCCTACCGTGACGTCCTGGGTAAGAGTCTGCAACGGCAGCATGCATCCACTCCTAAACCCATATCAGGGCTGCCGGTGCTGGATGTGAGCTCGCAACTCGCTTCCACCCCTAAACCAAAACCCTGGGTACCTACTTCCCGTCAGGCCAAGAGGTCATCGGCTACCCGGAAACTGAAAACCGGAACTAAGTCGATACCTCGGACCAAGACATCCGCGGATCGAAATCGCACCCAACCTCGACGGACGGCGTAGATTCGGATGGATTTCAACAGGTCCAGAACCGGTTCACCTTCGTGAACCGGCCCGCATTTGTGATGCCAACGCGGAACACTTCTGAGAGGTTCACGGACCTGGACGGCGAAATTGAGACACTTGTCCAAGGTGGCTCTATCGTCCCACACCAGGCGGTGCCCTTGCATAGGTTGTAGTTTCCAGCCGGGAGACACTCATCTGCCATGTAGGCATCAATGATCTTAAAAGGACAAGGTCGGAAGATCTGGTAGCCAAGTATAGGCAGCTGATTTCTAACCTCAAGGCAAAAACGGATCGAGCGGTCATCACATTCATCTAACGGATTAATGATGTTTACCTATACAAATCGAGCAGTCGAGACCATTAGCAAATCTGAAGGAGTATCCATCATCAACTTGTTTGATGACTTTCGGGAGAGGCCCGATCTTTTACCAAGAGATGGCCTAAACCGGAATGATGTAGGAAATGCCCGACTAGGTAGACTACTCCACTTAAGCGCTAAAAAATACTGTGCTCTAAAGTTAGCCCTACCTAGAGGGCCCCGTGCCCGCAGCAGATTCCCCGACGGGAGCGATGCCCAATCAGTCGCTTCAGGAGGAAGAAGCTGCGAGCACGGCAGTTGCGTTACAGGGCTCACAAGAAGGCAACTCCAAGGATTGTCAAGATCCTGGTCCACAGCCGCCAGGTCGAGACCCTCCCAATGGAGAATTCGAAGACCGAGACACGCACCGTTTAAAGGTTTTCTTCTGTAAAGCGCAGTCCTATGCCCCTAAATTCGACGAACTTAGAAGACTGGCGACCCTGTACTCGTTTGATGTCATCGGCATCAACGAAACATGGCTCGATCTCCAGAGTAGATACCTGGCAGCAGAGATAATGCTACCAGGCTACAAAATGTTCAGCGTGGACAAACCCCCCCTTGTAAACGAGGAGGCGGGTCCGTGCTGTACATAAAAGAGATACTGCTTCCATTTCTTAGAGGAGCGCTGGCCACAGTTTCTTGCGAAATGCGGAGCGCAGAAATCAAAGTGGCCCATGCGACATTGAAGCTGGCATTGGTGTACCGTAACTGCCACACCCTTGCGGAACAAGATGCCCAGCTCTATGAGAAGCTGAAAAAAATAGTCTCAAATGATCACGAGGCAATCATCTTTGGCGACTTCAATCTCCCTTATGTTGACTGGGTGAGCTTAACTTCACAGGCCCCAGGCAATAAACTAATGGAGTTCATCGCCGATAAGGGCATGACCCAGTATGTTCGTGAACCAACCCGGGGGAACAATTTACTGGACCTAGTCATGTCAACTGAGGAACGCTTGGTGGACAACATCCTAGTTGGACACAAACTGGGAGGCGCTGACCACAACGCGGTGAAATTCACATCAAAGTGCCCCGTCCAGCCCCCCAGAGAGCTATACGTCGCCCCAATTTTGCGCGAGCAGACTTACAGTATGATAAAACTACTAAGTGCGTTTAATTTAATCGAACAACTCAGAAAAGGTACGGTGGACACTTGCTGCCGCATCCTCAATGAGGCCAGCGACCGATGTATACCCTTGAGGACAATTGATCCCGCTCGAAGGATCAGGCCCCCTTGGTGGAACGTCGAAGCTGCAAGAGCCTTGAATCATTGCGATCAACTAAATGCACAACGAATGAGGGACGACACCGCAGAGGCGGCAGAACTGCATCGCCTGGCGTGTAGGACAGTCACTAGACTTGTCCGATCCTCTAAGCGCACGAAAGAGAAAAACATTGCGGATAACGCCAAAGAGAACCCAAAGAATTCCTATCGCTACATCAACGAGCGTAGAATTGCTAGGGACTCGGTTGGTCCGCTAATGAATGAAGATGGTGTCCTCAAAACGTCACCTGAGGACATGGTCAGTGTCCTGAATAGCTCCTTTTGTTCAGTGATCACAGTTAAGGGCCCCGGCTACGAACGAGATACTGTTTACGCTGGGGAAGTCAACCTCAACGACATAGCGTTCACAAGAGAGGAATTTGGCAAACAACTTGAGGGGCTGGACATTTACAAATCGATCGGTCCCGATGGATACCACCCAAGAGTTCTCAAGAAAACTCGAGAACAAATGGCGGATTACCTAACCCACTTCTTCAACTTATTGATGACGAGTAGCGAGGTCCCCGAAAACTGGAGAGTTGCCAATGTCACGGCAATCTTCAAGTAAGGTGACCGATAATCGCCCGGCAACTATCGACCGATCAGCTTGACGTCGGTCGTATGCAAAACCATCGAGCGATTGATACGAAATAATCTCGTCGATCATCTGGGAGACAACGGACCCATTCACGACACTCAACACGGCTTCCGCCGTAAGAGGAGTTGTCTGACGAATCTGCTGGACTTTTTCAATGAGGTGATCAACTTATACGACCGCCGCAATGCAGTGGATATCATCTGCCTAGACTTCTAACAGCCTTCGACAAGGTGCCGCACAGGAGACTGTTACACAAAATCGCTGAGCTCTGCATTGCTGGCAACGTACTTCGCTGACTGCATGCCTGGCTAACAGGACCCAAGCAAAGAGTCAGCATCGGCCAGGCTTTGTCCGAGTGGGCCCCTGTTAGCTTTGGGGTGCCCCAGGGCAGTGTCCTGGGTCCTATCCTCTTTCTTATCTGTGTAAATGTTATGGATGCGGGGCTTTTGTCCAAAGTATCGAAATTTGCCGACGACACGAAGCTCTGCCATGCAGCCTGCAGGGAGGGAGCCTGAGTTGAGATTCAACCAGAGCTCGAAAAACTCGTCCAATGGTAGGAAGCGTGGCAGATGCCCTTCATTGTTGCAAAATGTACAGTTATGCACATGGGGTGCCGCAATGCCAATTTCAACCACACGATGGCAGGAAGTGATTTTGCAACTGTTGAACAACAGAGAATCTTCGGCGTCCAAATTTCGAAAGATTTAAATGGGGCGTGCAGGTCGAAGAAAGTTACTAGATGGTCGATCGTAACCGTTGCTACGTCTCCCGTAACTTCCTCTGCTAAACGAAGGACATTGTATTGCCGTTGTACAAATCCCTCGTTCGGCTCCACCTCGAGCATGCGGTCCAATTCTGGTCTTCACCCATGAGGGCGGACATAGCCAAACAGGAACGAATCCAGCATCGAGCTACTAAGCTTATCCCGCAACTACGCCACTGCAGCTACAAGGATAGGCTTGAAGAGCTTGACCTCATCACCCTCGAACAACGAAGGCTGAGGGGCCAGCTCATTGAAACCTTCAAATACCTGAAGGGATTCAACAACGTGAGCCCTGTCGGCCTCTCCTACAGGGACCACAACATTCGTACCCGGAACAACGTGTCGAAGCTTCTGGAAAAACGTTTCGCTACGACTATGACGCAACACTTTGTCCCTATCGCAATCTTACGGGCTTGGAACGATTATCAGCTGCGGTAGTTGGCTCTGAATCCGTGAATGCGTTCAAAAACGCGCTTGATAAGCACTGGGCTACGTGACTCGTTTAACCTGAGAACGACACGACTTTCCCAGGAGCTGTCGAGATTATAATTATAGGGAAGGAGCTTGGCACGACTCTCTTCACAATTCAAGCTATTACTACTAATAAAACAATAATTAGTAACAATAATAGCATGTCGCTGGTAGTAGTAGTTGTTAATTATTACTCATAATTTCATTATCAGTAACAATGTATAGATTGCTATTGCTGACCAACTCAAGCGACTAAAAAACTCCATATTGGAACGGAGCGCTTTCTGTCATCAACATTGCAAGTACAGGCAGACTGATAATACTACATTGCAAGTACAGACTTACTGATAATACCTCGAGAACGATCATTCTAGGAATTCACCGGGTGAGAGGTGTTACGGCGACTCTCTTCCACCCTTATATCCACGCCAGGGCCACCGGTACTGGGTGTGAGCCGGTAACGGTACTCGCATTCACCTATCCTGCTAGCCTATGAGGCCATCTGCTGTCCTAACGGGACAGACAGATGCAGGGTCTATGGTATCTTGAAAATCGACACCGCCTAAGAGGAGGGCTTTCTAAACTCGATGCGGCAGTGAAGACTTGGAGGGATACCATATATTTTTACTCATTATTTTTATTATTCTTGTGTGGTACGGTGCCAGCATTCACCACCACACCCCATGATAAACGAAAGACGAACCCGCACCAAGAGGAGAGCTCCATTTCAACTCTGTGAAACGGCCTAGATACGACCGGTATCATCAATTGCTGAAGGCAACGAATATTTTCCTACGGAGTAATCTTGCCGACACGATGCCATTTTTCTTCTTACTTATTTACCCTCCCTGTGAGAGAGGAAAGAAAGGAGAAAAATAGGGAGAGATAGCCAAAATTGCGAACCAGTGAGGGTGAAGTCTGCCTCCGACTCGCCTCCACGCCCTATGATATTCGAAAATTGAACCCGCACCAGGACGAGAGCTTTGTTCAACTCTACGGTACGGTACGACGCAGATTAGACAGATATCATCTATTGTTGAGGCAATGAGTATTTTCCTATGGAGCAGCGACCTTGCCGACTCGATGTTGTTTTACTTTCTTTCACTCATCTACCCTCCATGTAGGAAAGAAAAGAGAGGAGAAAAATGTAGAAAGATCGATCACAATTACGAATCACAGCGGGTGAAGTCTGTGGCGACTCAGCGGCGCTTGCTGAAAAGCCGCAGCGACGGCTTACCCCCACACCGCATGCGATGCGAAAATCAAACCGCACTAGGAGGAGAGCGTTGCTCAACTCTAAGGTACGACGTAGATTCGACAAACTTGTGCGGGTGAAGTCAGCCGGCGACCCAGCGACGCTTACCGATGAGCCTCAACGGGGGCTTACCCCACACCCCATGATATGCGAAAATCGCAGTAGCACCATGAGGAGAGCTTGCTCAACTCAACGGTACGACGTAGATTCGACAGATATCATCCATTGTTAAGCAATGAGTATCCTCCTACGAAGAGACCTTGCCGTCGCAACCCCCCTAGGCATCTGTTAGGTTCACGGGCCGCACGGAGTCACGGCCCAACCGGGGAGGTGAACTCCCTTATTTCCCTTCAGACTCTCCTCTTCTTCACCCTTTACTATCTCTCCTTTTCTCCCCTATCCTGATTTGCTTGACTTTCTATTCACCTCATTTGCATCGTATGTTTAGTTCAAATTTCCCTAAATTTGTCTCAGACTCCTTCTTAACAACTCTCCTAATAGTCGCTGCACGCAAACACACACACACGAATACCGGTTCTAACTATTCTCCTTGCGGGTGGCAAATAACAGCCAAATTGCGCTCTTTCTTTCATACAATCTTTTTCCACGACTATTCCTTCTTCTTCTTTCTATTCTTGCTGTTCTCATGCGTGAAATTCCCTACACCTAGTGTAGATCTCATGCATAGGATCCCCGTTTTCTGTCTTCTTCATCTTCCCCTCAGCAGGTGTTGGAGCGCGTAGCCCGCACAATAAGGACTACTACGGATTCTTGGGGCTCTGAAGCAGGGTATGTAGTGTGTTATTCCTCCTTACTGCCATCCGGCGAGTGCTGGGACCATATGGTCTCAGCACCTTAAGAGTTCCTGTACCTCCTGTGGCACCCGTACATACCAAAGACGTTCGCCGCGTAAAGGACTTTGACTTAACGCAGTAGTAAACCCTAACTTGAACATTGAAAAAGAAGAAAAACAAAGACTAACACTTGATGCAGCACTGTTTGCTGGTTTGACATTCGGCGCCAGAAGGACGATGACTCCAGCGCGCTAGAAAGCCTCGTCACTCTAATCTAATCTTGCCGTCGCAATGGTATTTTTTATCCTTACTTTTCTACCCTCCCTGTCGGAAGAGAAAAGAAAGGAGAAATGGGGATAAAAACATCCATCTGTTGAATCGGCGAGTACCTTTCTACGGAATGACACTGTCGACACGATGCTATTCTCTTTTTTTCCTCTTCTTCCTTTCGTGTCAGGAGAGAAAAAGAAATGAAAAAAATACTTGGCATTTAATAATAGCAGTTATCTTTTAATACCAGCGCCGGTTACATTTCCTAGAAATGTCCTTCTGGCATCTCATCTTGAAATATTAATAAAATAGTTCACTTAATGCACCTTTCCTCTAGCATCCCACATTTAAATTGACCCATCTATAAATTTTGAATGAACTAGCCGTCTTTTTCCTCTCGTGTAGTACAGATCCGAGAGTGACCCTGTTGCAGCATGGTGCAGAGATACACTCACCTACTAACCCATTCCTTACAGATGTCCGAGCTAATTTCAAAATTTAAATACCGGTTGTTTGCCTCTTTTTAACTTGAATCTGCGGTAACTGTTCATGCCTTTTTTGGAGCAAACCTTGCGATAATTGATCGAAAAATAAAAACCTTTGTCCCCTTGACTTCACATAACTCCAAATTTAAATACTCGTTCTATTCATGTACTGAAACTTGCAGTAATACCAGTTTTTAAAAATTAAAAATACTCGTGTTTCTTTCGACTAAACTCAGGAGTTGCCACGAGCAACTCTTTTTAGGAGATGTCCGTCTGACATCTCACATGAAATGTTTTTGTAGGACCAATCACACGTGCTCAGAGACTTACTCTACTGAATACTAGGGGGAACCACTCTCAGGAAACTAGGCGTGGAGCTCTCATACATTTGCACTTATCATAATTTCACGACATTTTTGAAAATTCCGACCTAGACTCTGGATCGACCAAGGACATGATTATCCCTAGGAGATGTCACTCCGACGTCTCACCTTGAAGTGCGACAGCCTTCAAGAAACCGCTTGCGTACGGAAGACTTAATCTTCTGAGCACATGAGGGAGGACCACTACTCGAGCAACTAGGTGTGCTGTTCTCCTAAATGTGCACATACTTGTCGAAATTTAATTCCCTTATGCCCCTTTGGAAGTAGACTCAATACCTAGTTGGAGTCCGTCTGACCCAACCTCTGGGCAAGCCAACAGGCATGCGCTCGAGGAAACTGTAAGTCCGCTGAGCGTATTGGCGTGTCTGTCTTTGCTCGACCGTCTGAGATGCAACCGCCTAGAACCTAAATACTTCTATTCCCATCTTGTTCGCCCCGATTCTGAATTGTCATGCTGACACTCGACCCTTCCTTCTCCGGGGCTGAAATGCCCCGGGTAGTGGTGGGGTGGTGGTAGTAGGTAGTGCTGACAGTATTAGTGGTTCTTCTCCTTTCTGTCCTTACAACCTTCCTTTTTCTGTATGTGTGCGTGAATTTTTAAAGCCTCGTTGACTATCCTCCATTCTTCTTTCACTTCTTAAGAAGGAAGCACTTGACATGAGCACTTGTGCTCGTTTGTTCTCCTTACTCAAGCCTAATCTATTACTACTCAGAGCTTTGCGCAGAGGCAGTATCGTAACCAATGAGTGAACAGTGAGTAAGAAAACACCATCGCATACTGTTCTTCGCGTCTAAGCTCCAAAGTTTACAAGTTTCCAGGGTATAGACATTTTTTTTTTTTGCTGTATCAAAATAAGAGCCGGTCACCGCACTAAGCCGAATATCGCTCCGAGACCGAACATCGTCTCGTAAAGGTTAAAGTTTTCAACTAAATTGGAGAGATCGACTACCATCTCTTTAGAGCGAGAG
>SDVV010037108.1:0-10876 GCA_016164225.1 Gammarus roeselii
TATATATAAGTCAATTGTACTGCTCGCTAACTTTTCACTAGAGGGAAATTGCTTCTTCTCACCCACCCTCAGCACTAGCATGAGTAATGGCCCATTCGTATCCACCCTCAGCACTAACCAGACTTGGCCGATTCTTACCAGCCCTCACCACTAATGAGAGTAATAGCTCAATCTTACTCACCCTCAGCACAAACGAGACAATAGCGCTTTCTTACCCACCCTCAGCATAACCGCCTTCTGTACAAACGAGGATAACAGCCCCATCTTACCCGCCCTCAACACATATGAGGTCATTTATCCATTCGCATCCGCCCAAAGCACAAACGAGGGGAATGATTCCTTCTCACCCGCCATTAGCCCTAGAAGGGGCTGAGGGCACTAGCTTTGTTTTGCTTGCCCTTAGCACCAATCAGGGGAATAGCGCTTCTTACCCCCTCAGACGTTACGAGGGCAATGGCCACTTCTTGCTTGCCCTCATCAGTAACAAGGACAATGTCCCCTTCTTGACCACAATCAACAATACGAGTGTGATGGCTTCTTCCAGCCAGGCCTCGGCCGGTACAAGGGTGATAGCTCTTTCTTGCTCGCCCACAGCTATAACCATGACAATGGCCCCTTCTTGCCCGCCTTCAGCAAGCAAGAGCAATGAACCTTTCTTGCCCGTCCTCAGCACTAACGAAGTCAATAACCCCTTCATGTTCGCCCTCATCACTAACGAAGGCAATAGCCCCTTCTTGCCCCCCCTCATCAATAATGAGGATAATGACCCCTTCATGTTCGCCCTCATCACTAACGAGGGCAATAGCCCCTTCTTGCCCACCCTCATCAATAATGAGGACAATGACCCCTTCATGTTCGCCCTCATCACTAACGAGGGCAATAGCCCCTTCTTGCCCACCCTCATCAATAATGAGGACAATGACCCCTTCATGTTCGCCCTCATCACTAACGAGGGCAATAACCCCTTCTTGCCCACCCTCATCAATAATGAGGACAATGACCCCTTCATGTTCGTCCTCATCACTAACGAGGGCAATAGCCCCTTCTTGCCCACCCTCATCAATAATGAGGACAATGACCCCTTCATGTTCGCTCTCATCACTAACGAGGGCAATAGCCCCTTCTTGCCCACCCTCATCAATAATGAGGACAATGACCCCTTCATGTTCGCCCTCATCACTAACGAGGGCAATAACCCCTTCTTGCCCACCCTCATCAATTATGAGGACAATGACCCCTTCATGTTCACCCTCATCACTAACGAGGGCAATTGCCCCTTCTTGCCCACCCTCATCAATAATGAGGGCAATTACCCCCTCATGTTTGCCCTCATCACTAACGAGGGCGATTGCTATTTCTTGCCCACCCTCATCACTAATGAGAACAACGACCCCGTCATGTTCGCCCTCATCACTAACGAGGACAATGGCTCTTTCTTACCCGCTCTCAACAATAACGAGGGCAATGGCCACTCAAAAATAATTGGCGGGTTTGGGTTTGGAGTTACAAATATTTTCGTTGATAATAAAAGCAAGCATGGATTTTAAATATACCTATGCGTGTGTAAATGTGGACATGATTGAGATTTTATGAGGGGTTTTCTATCTAGAGTAGCAGCTGGTGGTCGTAGCAATTAGGAGAGTCAGGTCACAGAACACAATTTTTGAATTTACTGTTTGCATGCAAATCTATCGATCCACGCTTTTTGTTTCCTTGAAATACAAATGTAACGGGTATTTTTTTTAATATATGAATGATTCTTTGTTTCACGGCTCTTCCATTGGCTATTCATGGAACTGTGACTCGTATCATCTTCCAGCCACGGTAAGTAGATTTAAAGTTCCTGGAGGACTTTTATGTGCCCAAGCCACATATCAACCAAAATCTATGGGCCTCTGGAAGATAACTGATGGCTGATTGATGTAAAAATAAACATAGATATCCTGACCAGACACAGCTCCAGACTTGAGATTAATATCCTTACCAGGCACAGCTCATGACTCGAGATTCACTCCGTCCTCCTCTCGAGTCAATACAATTAAGATCTCAAACTCAATCAACTAAATGCCACTTTGAAAGCAAGTGCCCCGTTTCCTGAGTTCCATTTGAAAATAAACCACTGACGATCATCATTTCTGGCCCTTGAAGTCCATTCCTCTGTTAATGTTCTATCCATCGATCAGTTCTTTCAATGCAACCTCCTATAAACAACCTCATTAGGATTTAATTTGTTTGTGAAGAGCTCTGTCCTCGCTAATGATCGAAGCTCCAACCTACCTTGAAAAGAGGCTCTTCAGCTGTGCTTGCCGAAAACACCACCACCATAACTCTCAACATTGAGACACCATCAAATCGTTTAAACTCTGACGATACATATGCTTGCTATGTTGCTACCGATCACAATTGTCGTTGCCAACTACCATAAGTGTTAACTAGCGTTATGTCGATTTCTATGTTTCAACCGCCCTACGGGAGAGTCTGCATTAACTTCGCGTTGGGACTCCGGTGGAACATGGAAGCAAGTAATAATAATAAATCTATGTTTCAAAATTTTCAATCGTTTTAGTATAATTAAAATACGAATTCAGTCACTTCGACGAACGATAGGCAGCTTCCAACTTTGACAAAGGTTAACTCGATTTGAATATAATTCATTGAATTATTTCTAGCAATTACCGTACTATTTTTTTATGATACAATCATTGCTTTATAAGCTAATATTTTGCTTTGTTATCTATAACAGAAGTATTTTAATCCGACTTGCGTACTCCAGCATTGTATTATTCTGATTGTCAATCATTTAATCATTTCCTAGCGGTCATGAAGTGTGTATATTGTATATTCAGTTGCTTGGTATTTATTTTATGAATACCTTTTTTTGCATAACCTTTGTCGCCTATTCACCCCTTCATTATTCATACAATGGTTTAGACCCATATATACAATATGTTTGCGCTTTTTGCTCTTTTCGCTCCATGAATGAAGTTTCATGTCTTATGCTTATTTTTTTTAAATTGAAAACCCATTGCCAGACTACGGAAATAAACTATTTTATAATAATAATAATAATAGTAGGAATGAAATGAATTGAGCGCTCAAAATAAATGCATGCGTTTGTCGCACAATGGGGACCACGTCGCTACGTACTTGACGTGCACACGCCACATATGGGCTACGTGACAGGTACACACCACAGGTATGCTACGTGACAGGTACATACCACAGGTATGCTACGTGACAGGTACACGCCACATATAGGCTACGTGACAGGTACACACCACAGGTATGCTACGTGACAGGTACATACCACAAGTATGCTACGTGACAGGTACACGCCACATATATGCTACGTGACAGGTACACACAACAGGTATGCTACGTGACAGGTACACACCACAGGTATGCTACGTGACAGGTACTATCGGTAAAAAAAGATAGAGACATTATTTTTAGTTTCGCGATTTGTTTACGACATCCCGGTGCCGAGATTGTATGTTTTATAGCATGTATTTACACATTTGCATTTCCTCCGGACGTTTTACTGTGAACATACAGCCATGAAAACTTACCAACCTTCATACAATTTGATTTAAAGGAAGTTTAATAATGAGGCGAAATTTTAAATGAGTTCTCTATCTTTGTCCCGATAGTACATGCCGCAGGCTTGCTGTGAACATGACTTCATGAGCGATAGTTGACACGAACTTCGAGTTTTGAGCATCTGAGCGGGCTGCCTAGATACTGCGTTGGCAGCAGCTAAAGTCTTAAGATTATTTTTCTATTTCCAACGGCGAGAAATCCGGACATTTTACGTTGCAAAAAGAAATTCTGTGAGGCTATTCGCATCCTACCACAATGACAATATATTCTCGGAGCCGACCGGTGTACTGAGTGGCGTGCGAAGTGGGGCGTCGAGGGGCGTGCGGAGTGGAGTGTCAAATAGAATGCAGCATGGAGTGTCGAGGGGAGTGCAGAGTGGAGTGTCAAATAGAATGCAGCATGGAGTGTCGAGGGGAGTGCTGAGTGGAGTGTCAAATAGAATGCAGCATGGAGAGTCGAGGGGAGTGCAGAGTGGAGTGTCAAATAGAATGCAGCATGGAGTGTCGAGGGGAGTGCAGAGTGGAATGTCAAATAGAATGCAGCATGGAGTGTCGAGGGGAGTGCAGAGTGGAGTGTCAAATAGAATGCAGCATGGAGTGTCAAATAGAATGCAGCATGGAGTGTCGAGTGGAGTGCGACGAGGAGTGTCAAGTGGATTCTTTGGCACAGTCTCCTGAGGCATGTTAATGACATCCTACGCTTTAGCGAGAACATTTCCAGCGGCGTCGGTAATTGTCTCGCCACTACTCCTGTCCCTTTACGGCTCTTGGGTGAATAGGGCGGAATGGGGGGATGTAGGCACCACTAAAGGTCGACAGGTTTCCCTCCCCAGAGTGCGACGGTGGGTGTTTGAGAAGGTAGCAGGTACTTGCATAAAACATTACAAGAAAAGGTAGAGGACGGTTTAGTTTTGGTTGGCTTGTTATGAAAAGGTCACCAACCGCCGAAGCCTGCAGGACGAGGACGCCATAAGAGGGGTTACTCCTCGTCCGGCGAGGAAACGCTTTGAGGAAGTACTTCTAAATTACTGCTTCAGAGGAAATGGGCTTGGAAGTGGACGGCTCAATCCTTCCTGTGTCCGGCTGTGGTGGGGATCGTGCAGTGCTGTGGTGAGGTCACTCACCCTGACTTATGAGATAGTGGAACTGAAAAGTAGTTCCGTTAGAACGGGAGATAGACGATATTCGGGAGTAAAATTGGCAGGGAGTCCAAAAAGTTGATATATGTTTTTAATAAATCTAACAAGTTTAAATGTTGCTGAGTAATGGGGGCAGGAGAAATTGGGTTGACTTCGTAATTCAAGTCTTCGAATCTCCCTTTCCTTCGTTTTTCCACCCGACTCGAGTTGTTGCTCAAATGATCAAAGCGCAACAAGGGTTGGCTGATGAGCTTGTCCTCCCCACTGACTTGCAGGTAATAGCCTCAGAGAGCAATGGCCTCTGAGGCGATCAGGCGACCATCGAGGGAGGACTCAACGAGTAGTGGCACTGGCCTGCATTGCCTGTGGGGGAATGCGACTTGGGGCTCTGACAGAGTGGGGGTTGACACGAGGATTGTCGTTGGAGGGGGATTTGAAAGGTCAATGGACACAACAAGGATTGTTTCGAGGGTCTGGAAAAGGTTGCTACACTCTTGGAAGATTTTTTGGATGAGAATGAAAAAAGATTGACGGACACAAGGATGTTTGTTTGAAGGAGGATAAGGACTTAAGGAGAAAAGTAACTAAACTCAAATACTGCAATCCTGATCAGGATAATTAACCTAACGGACATGACATCCGTTCATGTGAAAAGGGTTCCGAAACAATATATCCTTATAACCCTCACCACGTAAGCGAAGAAATTTGCTCGTAACGCTGCTTTCGCTCACATAGAATCTTTGTCTCCAACAGGCTACAAACTATTGTTGTTGTCTTAATGAACTGCATCGGTGTCTTCATCAGCAGACAGGTGGTCTCATCCTGTATTAGTGTCATCACCAGCGGACAGGTGGCCTTACCCTGCATCGGTGTCTTCATCAGCAGACGGGTGGCCTTACCCTGCATTGGTGTCATCATCAGCAGACAGGTGGTCTCATCCTGTATTAGTGTCATCACCAGCGGACAGGTGGCCTTACCCTGCATCGGTGTCTTCATCAGCAGACGGGTGGCCTTACCCTGCATTGGTGTCATCATCAGCAGACAGGTGGTCTCATCCTGTATTAGTGTCATCACCAGCGGACAGGTGGCCTTACCCTGCATCGGTGTCTTCATCAGCAGACGGGTGGCCTTACCCTGCATTGGTGTCATCATCAGCAGACAGGTGGTCTCATCCTGTATTAGTGTCATCACCAGCGGACAGGTGGCCTTACCCTGCATCGGTGTCTTCATCAGCAGACGGGTGGCCTTACCCTGCATTGGTGTCATCATCAGCAGACAGGTGGTCTCATCCTGTATTAGTGTCATCACCAGCGGACATTTGGCCTTACCCTGCATCGGTGTCTCATCAGCAGACAGGTGGCCTTACCCTGCATCGGTGTCATCATCAGCAGACAGGTGGTCTCATCCTGTATTGGTGTCATCATCAGCAGACAGATGGTCTCATTCTGTATTGGTGTCATCATCAGCAGGCAGGTGGTCTCATCCTGTACTGGTGTCATCATCGGCAGACAGGTGGTCTCATCCTGTATTGGTGTCATCATCAGCGGACAGGTGGTCTCATCCTGTATTGGTGTCAACATCAGCGGACAGGTGGTCTCATCCTGTATTAGTGTCATCATCAGCAGACAGGTGGTCTCATCCTGTATTAGTGTCATCATCAGCAGACAGGTAGTCTGATCCTGTACTGGTGTCATCATCAGCAGACAAGTGGTCTCATCCTGTATTAGTGCCATCATCAGCAGACAGGTGGTCTCATCCTGTATTGGTGTCATCATCAGCAGACAGGTGGTCTCATCCTGTATTAGTGTCATCATCAGCAGACATGTGGTCTCGTCCTGTATTAGTGCCATCATCAGCAGACAAGGGGTCTCGTCCTGAAATAGTGTCATCATCAGCAGACAGGTGGTCTCGTCCTGTATTAGTGTCATCATCAGCAGACAGGTGGTCTCGTCCTGTATTAGTGTCATCATCAGCAGACAGGTGGTCTCGTCCTGTAATAGTGTCATCATCAGCAGACAGGTGGTCTCGTCCTGTATTAGTGTCATCATCAGCAGACAGGTGGTCTCGTCCTGTATTAGTGTCATCATCAGCAGACAGGTGGTCTAATCCAGAATTCGTGCCATCATCAGCAGACAGGTGGTCTCGTCCTGTATTGGCGTCATCATCAGCAGACAGGTGGTCTCGTCTTGTATTGGTGTCATCATCAGCAGACAGGTGGTCTCGTCCTGTATTCGTGTCATCATCAGCAGACAGGTGGTCTCGTCCTGTATTGGTGTCATCATCAGCAGACAGGTGGTCTCGTCCTGTATTGGCGTCATCATCAGCAGACAGGTGGTCTCGTCTTGTATTGGTGTCATCATCAGCAGACAGGTGGTCTCGTCCTGTATTGATGTCATGAGCCACAGCAGAGCTCATTGGGAATTGTTTCGGCGTGAGCAGCTGGACTCAATTAAGGCGATCCTCCTTACCCTCATCACTATTGTTTACACTCTTTGTTGACCAGAAAGCTCCAACGCTCCTTCCGATTTGGTTTAGGTACAGTGCCCGTCAACATCTGCTAGTCCATACCTTAGACTTTGAGAGACAAGGGGGACAAGGTGCATTAATTTTGACCCCCGATTAGGCGCAGACGGTACAATGTCCTGTCATCAAGGTCTCGCAGATGCGTCCCGCTGTTGCTCCTTCATATGAGTCGATGAAAACATGAGGCAATTGGTTTGGTTTGTTTGCAGCTTCTATTGCTTCATCTCGTGTGTGTTATGAAACTGGTGACACCCAACAGAGTTTGATGTTTGTGTCCAGACCAGGCCGTGTGTGATCTGGCTTTTGGTCATTCCACTGTAAGAAAATTTAAATTTCATCCTGATGGTTATGTCTTGGTCTGCTGTCAGGTATGTTTTATCATTTAGATGCAAGCAAACTAAAACACTCAGCATTCAAGCTTAACAGCTGTCTGTCATAGATCGGAGCTAAGAAAAAGTGAGAACAATATCTTACCCAGATGTATTGTACTCAGCCCCCATTTCATCTGAGCCAGTATATAACTTTTCTAAGCTTGTATTTTACTCGCCCTCCAATCGGTTAGGTAACTCCTGAACCCAATCAAGAAATACAAACCTAAAAAAATCTTTCAGTAGCACATCTACTCGGGAATAATAAAACTTCACAAATAACATAGATTTAGTTGATCAATTGCCAAGTCAAGCAGGTCGTCATGGGAAGACTTTGTATCGTAGCGAGCGAGCACAAAACTTGATAGCTAGAGCAAAGAGATACACACATTCCTGGACTAGAAAGAGCGAACAGACCTGGAATATCCTCGGAATCCTTGTGTACCGCAAGCAACAGAAAAAATGAAGCAACTACAAAACCCAGATGAAGTAGCTGAAACCCTCAGTAATGTATTGCCGATGTTGAAAAACGCCATAGTTGGACTACAACCCGTTAATCCGGAAATCGATGATTAACGACGTCGGCAGTTCCGTTACTGATATAACTTTTAGTGAGCTTGGAAAATAATTATTTGACTAACAACTTTCATGAAATTTTACTTCCGTTGACTCAAGTCCGTCAACCCCCCAAAACAATCATAAATATCTGTGAAGCGGTATCTCTCTACATGCTGCGTCACGTACGGTTCATTAACTTTTTTTTCTATCTTTTTTTTCAAGACCCGCAGCCTCAGCGATGCATGTGTGGAGCTTTTCCTGCAATGGGCGGCAATGTGAAACTGGAGGTTCATGAGAGAGGTGCCCATTGGTACCTTCGTGCCAGTGACCGGTGTAACTCAGTCGACCACCTATTCGTCACCAGCATTTAGCTGTGTTATTGGTTTGTTCGTCACCAGCATTTAGCTGTGTTATTGTCTTGCTCGTCACCAGCATTTAGCTGTGTTATTGGTTTGTTCGTCACCAGCATTTAGCTGTGTTATTGTCTTGCTCGTCACCAGCATTTAGCTGTGTTATTAGCTTGCTCGTCACTAGAATTTAGCTGTGTTAATGGCTTGCTCGTCACCAGCATTTAGCTGTGTTATTGGCTTGCTCGTCACTAGCATTTAGCTGTGTTATTGGCTTGCTCGTCACTAGCCTTCACCTGTGTTATTGGCTTACTCGTCACTAGCCTTTAGCTGTGTTATTGGCTTGCTCGTCACTAGCATTTAGCTCTGTTATTGGCTTGCTCGTCACTAGCATTTAGCTGTGTTATTGGCTTACTCGTCACTAGCCTTTAGCTGTGTTATTGGCTTACTCGTCACTAGCCTTTAGCTGTGTTATTGGCTTTCTCGTCACTATCATTTAGCTGTGTTATTGACCTGCTCGACACCAGCATTTAGCTGTGTTATTGGCTTACTCGTCACTAGCCTTTAGCTGTGTTATTGGCTTGCTCGTCACTAGCATTTAGCTCTGTTATTGACCTGCTCGACACCAGCATTTAGCTGTGTTATTGGCTTACTCGTCACTAGCCTTTAGCTGTGTTATTGGCTTGCTCGTCACTAGCATTTAGCTCTGTTATTGACCTGCTCGACACCAGCATTTAGCTGTGTTATTGGCTTACTCGTCACTAGCCTTTAGCTGTGTTATTGGCTTGCTCGTCACTAGCATTTAGCTCTGTTATTGACCTGCTCGACACCAGCATTTAGCTGTGTTATTGGCTTACTCGTCACTAGCCTTTAGCTGTGTTATTGGCTTGCTCGTCACTAGCATTTAGCTCTGTTATTGACCTAATCGACACCAGCATTTAGCTGCAGTAATTTCCTTGCTATGCTAAGAACTGTAGGCTTAGTATACTGCGGTAATTTTACCGCGTTGAAAGCTCTAAAACTACATACAAGCGTCAAAGCTATAAAAACTATATACACGGGTCCAAACTAGTAAATAGATTGTATTGGTAATATGGTTGTAAAAAACTAAAAGTTCAACCTTTCACTCTCTGAAACATAAAAAATAGTATAATTGGGTTATAAATAATTCCAAATACTAAAGAAATAAGATTTCATTGTTTGGTACACTATGTTTTTTATGTGGTTGTAGTATTTCGATGTCAAAACCGATCATTTTTGATAATAAATTTATATGCAACGCTTTATCTATAACTCTCTTTATTTTTTTAGAGAATTACCTGATTAACGGGTGTCGACTTAATTTTTTTGGTTAACGGATTAACTATTGACGAAGTAAATTATTTTATTAACGGTGCTCTTCTTTGGGTAACACATATGATGGGGTGATGGGCGAACATAGTGAAATACCGTCTGACATATATGAGACATCGGAAAAGAACGAGCAAACTCGATGCAAACCACGTCCTTCAACGATTTACCAACTACGCAGAAAACATGTTCAGCCTAACCGGATTCAAAACTTAAATTGTCTCAGCCATTTATTCCCTCAGAAACACGAACGCATTTGGGCCGAATGACGTTACGCTGAAATACCTGGATAACCGCTTGGTAATTATGTTACCATACCTAAGATATCTCATCAACACATCAATAGCAACAAACACCTTCCATCAGAATGCCAGAACGAGCCCTCAGTAGTGCGATCTATATACAAGACAAAAGAAAGATTCCTCCAGTCATGAACTCTTGAGTCTCCCAACCGTAATTTCCAAAGTCTTAAAAAAATTATTTCACTTCAACTCTTGAACTAATTAGTATGAGAACCTTATTACCGCCAGTCAGTCTGCGTATAGACGTAAGACATCTGATGAAGACGGGTTAATCAAAAGACTCCGTAAAACGTCTACGAAGAAATTGACCAATATTGACTTTCATCACTCGTCCTGATGGACCTCTCAAAGACATTTGAAAGTGTACAACACGACACGTTAACGAGAGACTCTGGCAACTGAACCTTCAAACCTCTTGGTTTGAAAGCTACCTCAGTGACCGGTCCCAATCCGTTACCTCAGTGACCGGTCCCAATCTGTTACCTCAGTGACCGGTCCCAATCTGTTACCTGAGTGACCGGTCCCAATCTGTTACCTCAGTGACCGGTCCCAATCTGTTACCTCAGTGACCGGTCACAATCTGTTACCTCAGTGACCGGTCCCAATCTGTTACCTCAGTGACCGGTCCCAATCTGTTACCTCAGTGACCGGTCCCAATCTGTTACCTCAGTGACCGGTCCCAATCTGTTA
>SDVV010037109.1:0-10876 GCA_016164225.1 Gammarus roeselii
TGCATAGAGAGGGAACTCTCAACTCGAGGTATGAGAGTTCTGAGTCTGTATATAGAGAGGGAACCCTCAACTCGAGGTATGAGAGTTCAGAGTTTGTATATAGAGAAGTAACTCTCAATTCGAGGTATGAGGGTTCAGAGTCTGCATAGAGAGGGAACTCTCAACTCGAGGTATGAGAGTTCAGAGTCTGCATAGAGAGGGAACTCTCAACTCGAGGTATGAGAGTTCAGAGTCTGCATAGAGAGGGAACTCTCAACTCGAGGTATGAGGGTTCAGAGTCTTCATAGAGAGGGAACTCTCAACTCGAGGTATGAGGGTTCAGAGTCTGCATAGAGAGGGAACTCTGAACTCGAGGTATGAGGGTTCAGAGTCTGCATAGAGAGGGAACTCTCATTACTAAGTATAGTGATTCATTCATTACTAAGAAGGCATCATTTCGCTCTAAAATTTTAATGATTTCGGTAGACCTTTAACAGCTCGCAAGACCTGAACCCGACTCGCATTCCACCTCCTGGTTAGAAAGGAACACGGGCCACGCCGAAGAGCCAAGCTATGAAAGCAGCCACCCATGATACCGTAGCTCAGGGAACTGTTTCCGCACTCAAAGAAAATGCAGTGAGTAGTGTCAGAGTATGAGGAGGAGAGGCTCCGAGGAGAACTTGTTAAATTCATGTTAGATAACTGTTACTAAGTGGAGTAGATAGTTGCGCGACGAAATGGGCACTATCATAAGACTTTAGGTGAAAGATAAATGGTAATGAAGTTAAAATACGTAGATATAATTTTTGACAACAAAAACATTGCATTTGAAACACAAGTATTCAACCAGTTGGTTTGTTTCTTAAGTATGACTTTTACAGACCGTCAGAGGTGAAGATTTCAGTCCTAATAAAAGAACATATTTTATCTAGTTATGTGTGTAACACGTTGTCAAAAAATATATGTGTTGGTCAATATTTGAACCATGGTATTGGTCATTTATAAAATCGGTGCCGTTCAATATTTTGACAACAAGGTGCGATGTAAGTAATGTGGCATGACTTCAGCTGGTACAAAGTACGACAACTTTGTAACAGCTGAGAAGGTTGTCACGGTAACTATTTTATTCACCCAACATGCCCGCCACCACATATTACGCACAGGAGAAGTATGCTCAAGCCGCATGGTTGTTTTAGTGTTTCCATGGAGAGGCTGGGCTGGTTGAAAAAATATTTATATATGTAAGCGTTTGATTTTATCGGTTCCCCGAGGTTTGCTCGAACCATCAAAGAGAGGAAAATAGTAACATGTAGTGTTGATTTGATTAAGAGTGTACAAGTTGAAAGTAGACATGAAGTAGATGTCAGATCATCTAAATCATGCTTTTATTCTATATTTACACGGCTGACATTATCTTCGTGAATATAAATTAAACATTAGCCCTGCTGAGAAGGATATTATCGAACAAAAAGCTATTGGTAATCCAAAATGTCACAGCAAAACAAAGAGCTTCGTGCGGTCACCGTTTTTTCCCGTCCATTTTTTCCTGTCAAATTAATAACTAAAACTTTATTGATGCTAGACTGGAGTAATCATAGATATGCTCTTAGAATTTCTACTTACAGGTTTGAACCGAGTCTTCAGTTATAATTTGAAACACGTGAAACGAAATGCAATGATATGTTCCTACAAATAAAAATGTGCAGTTGTGAAAAATTTCAAATGTAGAACACGACCTTATTCCTACTTTCATAGGTTCTTAAAATGAACGGACAGTTACCCATATCCTTACCCTCTTTGCTGAACAATCCAGGTACGCTGAAATACAGTATTATATTCTCCCTTCCTTGACATGAGAGGCTGGGACGCAACTGCCCTTTTCTCGAATCCTAGAGAGAAGTAAACTAGTAAACAACAGATTGAGGGGAGGCGTATCGTGTTAAACTAGTAAACAACAGCCTGATGAGAGGCGTATCGTTTTAAACTAGTAAACAACAGCCTGACGGGAGGCGGATCGTGTTAAACTAGTAAACTACAGCCTGACGGGAGGCGTATCATGTTAAACTAGTAAACAACAGCCTGAGGGGAGGCGTATTGTGTTAAACTAGTAAACAAGAGCCTGATGAGAGGCGTATCGTTTTAAACTAGTAAACAACAGCCTGACGGGAGGCGTATCGTGTTAAACTAGTAAACTACAGCCTGACGGGAGGCGTATCGTGTTAAACTAGTAAACAAGAGCCTGATGAGAGGAGTATCGTTTTAAACTAGTAAACTACAGCCTGACGGGAGGCGTATCGTGTTTGGGTTCCCTTTGGGCACTCAGTGCTAAATGCGGTCTCCACCAAGCCTTCAGTACTCAAATTTGGTAATCAAAGTGCATGTTTGATTACCACGTTAATTTGGACATTTTCAGTGCCGATTTTTTGTCCATACAATATGAATTGACAAAATTGGGAATCAGTTATTGTTTCAAAATGTCTTTTTAAGAAGAGAGGCATTTGCTACAAAGATTTAAAACAGTTCACGAAACCAATTGTGGTTTGGTTCAAATTGTTCCTCAAGCTGGTGTTGCCCAACATGACTTAACTTGCCATATGTGTTTATCTAAATGACACATTTTAAATGATTCATTTCCTGTTCTCTAATCAGCAGAATGAATCAATTTATCCCGGTTTGTGGTTTAAAATAGTTTTTGTTTTACTATGATTAAGAATTCCCCGACATTAAATAAAATATTTTTTCATGAATCCAACGTTCCATAAACTGATTTTTTTTTATTCGTTCCAGAGGTTTTTCCTCATTTCATACAGTTCCAACATCATGTGTCTATGAAAGAGCATCTCATAGCTTTGGTCACCACTAAAAACCCTCACACAAGAGCATCAATAACCTACAGGCACGGAGATCGTCCATATTCTAACCCTCGACTCGTCCATATATTTACCCTCGACCAAGATGCTGCCACTGATATATAATCCCAACCGATCCATAACTATAAGCGGATGGTATAATGGAATATATTTATTGTGATAAGTTACGTAATAAGAAGAAGGAGTCGCGGAAGAGGACGATGGGATTGATACGGTTTCTGAAAATTTATTTATTGTGGTTACTTGCGTAATAAGGAGATGGAGGCGCAGAAGAGGACATGTAGAAGTCCCTGGTACGGCTTCTAAAAATATATTTATTGTGATAGGTGGCGTAATGAGAAGATAAAGACGCGGAAGAGGACGATGTGGCAGACTCTGATACGGTTTCTGAAAACATATTCATTGTGATAGGTTGCGTTATGAGATGATGGAGACCCGGAAGAGGACGATGTGCAAGACTCTGATACGGTTTCTGGAGAAGTGAATGTCCATGATCATTTTGGGCTCCCGTCTATTATTATGGTGCCTGAAATCTTTCAAAGATAAGCGACAGATATAGAACTTATTCTGCTTACCTCCACATAAATTATTTCGTGTCTGTAATTAAAATCCTTCGGCCCCTGAAGAGGTCCTTAAAACACATATTTTCTTTGTATTCTAAATTGCATCCAACCATCCCCGCAAACAAAGTAACATATGAAAAATTCTATCAATCATATCCGAGATCATTTTTTTTGGTAGTAGTAACAGTAGCAAGCAGAGATATCGTTTCACATGCTGTAGCTCAGTAGCATGCTGTTGTACAGGTCCTGTTTGTTGGTCGGCGTTCATCAACGATTGTGCTCCTCCAGTCTGCCATATCAGCGCTTGTCAACGATCGTTCGCCCCTTGTTTAACATGTCAACGCATATCAACGATTGTCGTCCTCAAGTCTTCCACATCAACGCTTATCAACGTTGGCTCTTCTCCTGTCTTCCAAAACAAAACATATCAGCGATCGTTTTCCTCCTGTCATATATATCAACAGATTGATACCGATCAGTGTTGATGTATTTCAACAGGACAATCCTTCTGTGTCATTTTTCACTTAAATAATGTTATTCACTTTGTATGCACCCTCATCAAACTATTCATCTTCTATCACCACTATCAACTTTTGCTCATAGATTCATTGATCTTACGGCCTGAATGAGCTAATGTTTTATCCCAAAACCGGAACCTTCAGTTGCGGGTATTCATGGTATAATTAATTTGGTTGTATTCGCATTTATTCCTCTATTCATATATTAATTGGTTATAGCTTGTAATTATTTAATATTCCATATATTTTGGAACAAGAGATCCATTGTAAACAACAAATAAATATCACCATGAAGTGCGTAAGAATTTGAGACGTGTCCGATATGTGTAACATCTCTATTCAATATCAATTATTTATTCTATCATTTATTATTATCTATATTTTCTAGGATTAGTCCTGAAGCTGTATTAGATAATGATGTTAGGCATTGCATATATATTCGGCGGATCTGCTACTCGACTTCCACTCAGTCTCGTTACGCTTTAATTGAGTGGAAGTATTTATTATTCGATAATTTGATGTGCTTCAGGTCTTCAAAGTCGTCATCCGAGCTTTGTTAACAATTTATCAACGATTTATCTATTATCACCCTCACAGTTTTTTCATCGCTTCATTCAGGGTAGATATGCGTTGCTTCTTTCATCAATTACTTTGCCTTTGCTTTATCTCTGATTCAGGGCGCCTTATTTTGTGCGATGGAATTGATCGTTTCTAAGGTCAATCGTTATACAGTGCATCGCTTTGCTAAGTTATGATTTGCTTAGATTTGGTATGAGCTTTGCTCATTGCCTTCATTTTCCTTGCGACAATTATTCATGTGTCCTGCGTTTGAAGTTAAATTTAGCTTCCCATTTATATTTCTCATATATATCCTTTATTTATATTGTATTTATGGTCATGTATTAAATTCTAAATTGAAACTCCAGTTTCTTTTCTATAGCGTCAGGAATACTCTCAAGGTTTGTAAAATCATTTGTTGCTGTCTTCATATTTTATCTTTGCCGTTTGCTTTCTTCTCGTCTAAAGTCAGCTGCGTCTGCTAATGTTCATAAGTCCTGATTGCTCGTCACTCACAATGGGAAAATCTTCATTAGCAGCCTCCAAGCTGTACCACATCATAATCGTAACAGAATAACCTTTTTTTATTTACTTTCGTCACGTCTTCAACTTCCATTCCAATCAATGATAGTCAGATATTTTCAACAGCATTGGAGCTTGTCCAAATCGTTGGAACGTATCCACATCCCTAGAGTATATCCACATCCTTGAAGCTTATTCATATATTATAACATTATTAACGCCTTGTCTTCCATAGCATACATTAGGATGAGTCAGGAGAAATCACCCCTCATACTGCCACCCGTCATCAACTACCTCCGTCCTCGTCATCCTACGATTTGATGGATTCTGTAAGATAATTTTCGGGAGGCTAATTATTTTGACTATTTATTCGTGTAATTCATGTAAGAAGTTCAAGTCAAATGAATTCAGATTCTCATAATCAACGTTGGAGAATTGAGCGATATCAACTCCTACCTCAAATTTCGAGACGGCGTCCTGAACGATCATGGCGATTCAGAATGCTTTTCATAAATGGAAATGTTTCAAGGAAGTGTGTCTGTACCATGTGGTAATGTGTTCACTTTTTCGCCGGTTACGGACCAGGAAAGTGGCCAGTGTTTTAGAGGTGTTTAAGCTGCTGCATTTGCAGTAAAGTGTGCCCCTGCAATTGGGCATTGGGGAAAAAGCAAGGAGCCTGGGTTCGGAGGAAATGACCGGGGCTAATGGCAGTCTTGCCTGAAATCCGTGGAGATTGCCTGCTCATTGCGCAGCAGCTAGGGCAGACTTTTTTTGTTGATTATTATTCTGAGAACGTTATTACGCTGTGGTAGATCCTTTCCCCGCCAAAAGTTGAACAATGAACGAGTGTAATTATTACATTGGAAGCTAAATACCTGGGATTCACATGTGACGATATTTGGACCTCTAGAGTTTAACTATTTACAATAATGTCATTAAATTCTACCCTCAGAAGATAATTTATGTCTTATTCGTTGACAGCACAGCTGTTTGACCTACCAACTATAATTGCACTTGGAAAACTGCCTGTACGAGTAGACTACTAGTAAATGAGATCATAATTTTTGTTCAAAATGAAAACATCAAATTCTGACACAGTTGTCGAATTGAGTGTAAATGTTTTTTTTTGTGACGAAAACTCAATTCATCGAAGGGATAATTGGAAGATTAATGAATAAATGGGAAGCAAACCTGCAATCACAAGTAATTTAAGAGCGGTTCTATTTTATTGGGTAATTTTGTAATTTTGTGATTTTTTTGCATCCAACACTCACTCCTGTGAGTGAGTGTTGGGAGAGAAATAGTAACTTCTTGCTCCTTAGTTAATGCAGAGGAAGTTACAGCATGATCTCCATTTATGATGACCTGGTTCAATTCCAGCGTCAGATAAACTTCATATATATTTGAAACAAGGTTATTATGCGTGGAAAATTCAATTTACATTCTTTCAATACGAGATGACTATTGTTGAATATCAACTCTAAGTTGATGAATATCTGCGTAACTGATGCGGTATCAAAGTTCCACGTGTTAGTTTTAGTAATTGGTCGGGTGTCAGTCACTGTGTAGTCTATGAAAATATAGACTACGCATCAAACAAATAGGAAAGAAAGGACAGGGGAGCGAAGGCAACCAGAGCAGAGGCCATTCAAAAAGGTTACATATTAATAAAAAAATGTAGGCAATGCGAACATAGGTCACGAGAAAAGAGGCTGTGACGACTGTGTTTTTAAGAATGAAAGCCACGAGAACAGAGTTTATGGAAACTCTGACTGTACGAAGCAGTGATAACAGAAGCAGTGAGAACTGAGCCCGTGTGAACAGAGGCCATGAGAACAGGGGGTATAGAACCAGTGGCCTTGCGAATCGAGGCAGCGCTAGAACAGAAACTATGATAATACGAACTATGATAACATGAGACAAGAGACAATGAGAACACACGTCATTTGAACAGAGGACATGAGAACATAGGAAATATGAATCAACACGAGAACACGGACTGTGATAACAGAGGACATGAACAGAGATTATAAGTGCAGTAGCCATGAGAACAGAGGACATGAGAATCGCATCGAAAGCAGAGACTATGAGAACAGAGAACAGAGTTGCCACGAGAACAGAGGCCATAAGAACAGAGGTTACACTGTGGTCTCTGGAGCAGAGACCCTTAGTACAGGGGTCGGTAAAAGCCGGGAAAATACAGAGGCCACGAGAACAGAGGCCACGAGAACCGATCCCGTCTCTCGCTTCCTCCACCCATCCTCCATCGGTGCGACTCAGATTGAGGTTAGTCTAATAGTATCTGACGACCGCGATGCCCCTCGGACCATTCGTCGAAGAATTCATTAGAGCTTGAGAGGCTTCCAATACTCCCGCGACAAGAGAGAGGAGAGAGGGAGGGGGTGTGGAGAGGAAGGGTCTTTCGTGGTTTGATATTGATAGAATAATGGTTCCTCGTAGCCACAGCAACAGATCTTAGGATTATTGCACAGCCAACATCAGACACTTGGATGCATTAATTTAATAATAACTTGCGCAGGAGCGAGTGGATGGAAGGAGGATCCTGGTTTTTCATTATCTTGAACCGTGCGAAATTTATCTGATTCTCATGCCAGTAGATGAATATGTATTACAATTTATGCAATTAAATGTTTGTTTGGATCCGACTGTTATGCAACGTATTCTGATTACTGACAAACACGGATTGGTTTTATTGGTTTTGCTGTACCAGCTGCGCTAATTGCATTCAAGGTTCTAATTCAATAAATGTATCGGAATTATTCTTTGCGAATCACTATTCGGTTGGGATTGTTTGTGTCATCACGTGTACTGTGAGGACAAATACACCGATGCATGAAACTTCTCCTTATGTCGAATAATACCTAACTATTTTATAAGACATACAATGCTAATCAGACACAGTTAAAATATGATTATTGTTCTTTGTTTTTTGATGATATGTAATACACATCGAAACATATTTAAATGAGGTTGAAATAACCACAAAAATTTATCGACGAACCAATGAATGCGTTTCCGTTTTTTGTTCGTTACACATCCCTGTACATAATTCATTAATGTTAAGGGGTATTAGTATGGTAGGGGAATCACATCCCTGTACATAATTCATGAATGTTAAGGGGTATTAGTATGGTAGAGGAATCACATCCCTGTACATAATTCATGAATGTTAAGGGGTATTAGTATTGTAGAGGAATCACATCCCTGTACATAATTCATGAATGTTAAGGGGTATTAGTATGGTAAGGGAATCACAGCCCTGTACATAATTCATGAATGTTAAGCGGTATTAGTATGGTAGAGGAATCACAGCCCTGTACATAATTCATGAATGTTAAGGGGTATTAGTATGGTAGAGGAATCACAGCCCTGTACATAATTCATGAATGTTAAGCGGTATTAGTATAGTAGAGGAATCACATCCCTGTGCATAATTCATGAATATTAAGCGGTATTAGTATGGTCGAGGAATCACATCCCTGTACATAATTCATGAATGTTAAGGGGTATTAGTATGGTAGAGGAATCACAGCCCTGTACATAATTCATGAATGTTAAGCGGTATTAGTATAGTAGAGGAATCACATCCCTGTGCATAATTCATGAATATTAAGCGGTATTAGTATGGTCGAGGAATCACATCCCTGTACATAATTCATGAATGTTAAGGGGTATTAGTATGGTAGAGGAATCACAGCCCTGTACATAATTCATGAATGTTAAGCGGTATTAGTATGGTAGAGGAATCACAGCCCTGTACATAGTTCATGAATGTTAAGCGGTATTAGTATGGTAGAGGAATCACAGCCCTGTACATAATTCATGAATGTTAAGCGGTATTAGTATGGTAGAGGAATCACAGCCCTGTACATAATTCATGAATGCTAAGTGGTATTAGTATGGTAGAGGAATCAAAGCCCTGTACATAATTCATGAATGTTAAGCGGTATTAGTATGGTAGAGGAATCACAGCCCTGTACATAATTCATGAATGTTAAGCGGTATTAGTAACGTGGAGGAATTAGAATTAGAACTGTAAAACAACCGTTGTGTTTTTAAACGCATTTTAAACATGGAATGACCCTCACGACAAAAGTGTAATTAAATTTAATGCGTTTGTTAGTCGGATAGATCATCCTACCCCACGTGGGAGCGAGTTTTGCATAATATTTATATAGGCATGCAAAATAGACTAATAAATATTCCACAGTGATGACATATCAGTACAACGTATTAGTTCGTCTTATATTTTGTATTGATTGTCATGTGTGAAATTTAAGCAACATTGTTGGCCTACCAACGAACTAAGCAGCAATCTATGTCCAAAGCATAGGCATGACTGCTAAAGTTGACTCAAACGCTTGCTACTCCATAAACTGGTATTGGGGGCATAGCTATGATCTAACAAAAAGTCAACTAATCTAGCATTCTAGCCGAAGTAGCTACACCTGATTAACACATAAATTGACACGATTTATTAAGCGAACTAAACAGAATGCGCGGTTGTTATATGATTAAATAATTGTTGCTCAATACATGCTTCCGTCAATATCATTCATAAACACCACTACAAAATACATCAACAACATTACTATAAGTTAATCAATCTTATACGATAAATTACATTTATTTCCTACACCATACCTGCGTCAATATCAACAAATAAAAATCATTGTGGTGCCTCTTATGTTCGTCACATCTTTGTGTGTTTGGAAAAGGCGATACAAGGAAATTTGAGTGGGAATACTTCATAAGTAAGTGAAGGAAAAATGTGTGCGTAATTGGCCTACATGATTGGCAATGACAACGTGTGACGATTCTTTTCCTACGATGCTTGTAATATTTTACACCACACATTGTGTCGCTCCCAGTATTGAGTCCTCTTTCAAGCTGATATAGCTCGTGAAGCCATTTTCCCCACGCCTGATCCCTACAAAGGCTGCCGTTGTCATGCTCGCAGCGAGGATACTGATGAGCCCCTTCCACCATAGCGGTGTAGAACTGCGCTATGCACAGCGACAGCCAGACGGAAGCTTCTTCAAACAATTTGGAGAAAAAGGGAGACTGTTGTTCGTTGGCGCTGTTTTCTTTGCTTACTCTACACACACATCCAATTGAAGTGTCTTCAGAGGTTATAGATACATCAAGGTGATGTACAACAAGAAGTTATTATACATCAAGCTTATATGGAACGTACCAATAACTTTGTTGAAGCCTGATCTTTGAATTCACTGAACGAACTTCTGACAACTGGTCTGCGTCGCGTTAAATTTGTTTATTGTAGCGTGTACCCTGCATGCTAACTGACGATGTGGCATATTGCAAACTTTCCCAACTCTCCTCAACTGTTTAAATTATTTGAAAATTGTTTCCACGACTCCCAAACAGTGTTTAATTGGAAAATTGTAATTACCGCTGTTTCTCATCAAGAACCTCACAGTAGCAACAGGCCGCGTAGTCTTCAAATGTATTATTTTTAGATGTCATACATTTTGTGAATAAGGGTTAGCCTGGACCCTAGAGGTCCGGTGACACATTGCTAAGTTTCCCAACTCCCATTCAGGTTACGATCGTACTAACCAATATTCTATGCGTAACTTGCCTTAATTCATTGGACATTCGTTTTCTAATCGTTTTTTTTAATTACTTTGTGTTCAAAACATTGTAGATAACAAACTCAAGATCTGTATTAAGTTGGATGAAATGTAGCACTTAGTAAAATTTATTATCCCTGCTGTACAGTCCATCTGAAGAGCTTTTTATAAGCGAAACGCCTTGTGGACAATAAATTGTGTTCTGCTCACATGATTATATCGACCCAAGTCTTCAATAAATTCACCCTAAT
>SDVV010037110.1:0-10876 GCA_016164225.1 Gammarus roeselii
GTTTATATATATATGTGTACATATATATATATATAGATATAGATATAAAAAAATTATATCCATATATACATATATATAAATATATGTATCTGTCGACATTTTCCCTTATGTGTCTTCAAATATTTTGCATTGGTTCGTGTTCTACAACCTTGTATTTTCTTGTGGCGGAATATGATTGTAACAAAAATTGAATGAAACATACGTGTAAATAAACAAAGAACCTCCCGAAATTTTCTATCAACAGCTTAAAACTCTCAATATAGGAACAAGTAAACAATATTAATTTATTTGATCGTGCTATGCACGATCAAAATTTATAAACAAAATTTATACACAACCCTATACTCGGTGGGTGGTTTCACACGCATACACAAAGATTCACTAGAAATGTATTAGATGACTAGTCTCGCGGCCTCAACCTCGCAAATATTAAACATCATCTGGAGAACATCGACATGTCGGGCCAGAAGGACCATATTGTCGGCTAAGCTAATTGCAGTAACACAGCAGCTGTTATTGTGTCGCCCAACACGGCCAAAAGACAGCCGTTAACGTAGACTGTTCATACACATTGAATTGAAGAGGCGAGAGGAGGGCTTTCTGCCTTCTCCCATTTTTTGTTCGAAACTAGTTTGATGTTGAGCGTCCCCATTTTCTTTCACGACCCTGCTGCTGTTCCCTATACTTTAACTGCATATGGATTTCAAGGAGAAGCGGGGCTTCTAATTCAATGTTTTTCTTTGACGATGACCAATGATGTACACCCCAAATGCCTTTTGGACATGAAACAACAGGTTCTCTGTTGTTTTTATAGTGTCAAAGTTACTATCGTTTGGTTTACCGTCAGAATATTCATTTCGGTCTTATTCTCTGGATTGAACCCAAGTTTATTGTGGTCTGTTCTCAGTCATGGGCCAAGCCTGTTCTGAATAACAATCTCTTGTAGCTTTGATGCAGCAGTAGAGATTCATGTTGATCTGTAGTTACCATCATCGGTCGCCCATTTCTTTCAATTATACGATAGGATTAACGTCAACCTCTATCTATATGTTAGGAATGTAATTGACCTTAAGGGACCCAGTACAGAAACTCGACATGAAGGAGTTGAAAAGGGTCATACCTGAGTACTTCCGCTAGTATACCCTCGTTCCCTACACCTTTAATATTATACAAATTCTTCACTGCGGAACTATGCTTGCTCATATATATCATCATTGTAATTTTTCCAATTGATTCCCTCATTGACAAGAAACTAGTCCCGTCATTGTGGATACTGTTAATTAAATTATAAAAATTATCGCGCTACATAGAAACATTCTTCCTCTCCATTGTTATACACCTCACGCATTGCGAAACAGAGCTGTCTTCAAATTGATGCGCTACATAACAACATTGAATCCCTTCCCTGATATACTTTACGCACGGTAAGAAACACAGTTGTCATTAAGCTGTCGTGCTACGTATCAACATTATTTCCGTTCCATGAAATACCATTTGCACCTAAAGAAACCGATCTGTTTCTGAACATCAATATTTGCGGCTCTTTCCAAAGATATATTATTTCGTATGTATATTTGGCCTCCACAGAGTTGTCTATCATCTCACTACTCAACACATGCCGCTTCACTCGCATCTTACTAGTCAACTATAGGCCTATCCTGCCTGCTGTTCTAGACAGCTCACAGCCCACATGACCGGCTGCCTCCTCATGGCGGTGTACCGGGTCGTGTTATTGACGACTGCGTTAATGCGATTAGTAAGGCCCACGACACGGCCCTGCCGTCTCGCCGTGTTGATCCAAGCCTTTTCTTAGTGTTCTACAGGTAATCGGCTTAACTTTGAAGAAGCTCAGCTGTAACGGTAGGGATACAATTAAATGATGAAGTATGACTGCTCACCATACACTCCCGATGGGGAGGATCCAGGGGAGGCTACTGCTATTGAGACACCATAAACACAAGCAATAGTGCAAGTTGGCATTGCGCACTTCTGTTCAAGAGCACATTAGAATAAAGTAAATCTGTTGAGCAGCTAGTGAACTGTAGCAAAATCAAATATGTTTAGCTTTACAGAGATAAATACATTCATATAACACTGATTATAGGGAGACTATTTTATAGAGAAACAATCACATCAGGAGCACGAGCCTAACTCCCGCAAATCTGAAGTAAGGTGAAGGTAAGAGCCCTGGAGCCTTACGCTCTGGCTCCAGGGCATGTGTCTGAGTCATCGCCCGATCCACGCTCCGCAAAACAATAACCTGGCAGGTAGGAACAGCAACACAAACAACTCATATTGAAAATAAAGATGGGCGAGATTGGCCGCGTTGAAAATGTTGTGTACTTCAATTACACGAGCAAACGTATAGGAACATATTAAAAAACATACTAATGATTAAAGTACGTGGATAGCTTGTTTAATTTGGTCATCTATTAACAAAAAGCTATGTGCACAATGCCTATATCTCGGAGATAATGGAATTTATTGATTTGTTGTGAATGAAAAGTACTCAATATATGGAAGAAGGTAACAATTATATTGCCAACAGCATGCCCTATATACTTATTTTCCTCTTAAATCTGTTTCTGAGTAGGTAAACAATGTTAGCCTACGCTCAAATGTTGTGTCAATACCGTAAGTCGGCTGTTGACGGATCATACATTTCCCTTCACACACGAAGCTTTCTTAATGTGCGTGTTCCAGTAAAGATGTGTTGGAGCTCTTTTCTTTCAAATAATAATTAAACCTGATAGTGATTTGTTTCATAGCACTGATGTTATAAGAAATATTCGTCCATCTAAACGAAACCCCGTTCATGTTGTTTGAAACTACATATCTATGGCGACTTTTTTTCTGTTACCGTTAGGTAACGTTAGGTAACAAGTTAATTAATATTCAATTTATATGTGTACCAGACCCAACTGCCTCTAATGCTTTTTGCATGTTCAGTTGTTATTTTGATGAATAAGCTCCTGGAACAGGTGTTCAAAGGGATAACAAATAAGCTCCTGAAACAGGTGTTCACAGGGATAACAAATAAGCTCCTGGAACAGGTGTTCACAGGGATAACAAATAAGCTCCTGGAACAGGTGCTCACAGGGATAACAAATAAGCTCCTGAAACAGGTGTTCACAGGGATAACAAATAAGCTCCTGGAACAGGTGTTCACAGGGATAACAAATAAGCTCATGAAACAGGTGTTCACAGGGATAACAAATAAGCTCCTGGAACAGGTGTTCACAGGGATATCAAATAAGCTCCTGAAACAGGTGTTCACAGGGATAACAAATAAGCTCCTGGAACAGGTGTCCACAGGGAAAACAAATAAGCTCCTGGAACAGGTGTTCACAGGGATAACAAATAAGCTCCTGGAATAGGTGTTCACAGGGATAACAAATAAGCTCCTGGAACAAGTGTTCACCAGGATACCAAAT
The DNA here is from genome assembly GCA_016164225.1 of Gammarus roeselii. Lineage (NCBI taxonomy): Eukaryota > Metazoa > Arthropoda > Malacostraca > Amphipoda > Gammaridae > Gammarus > Gammarus roeselii. The sequence goes on from SDVV010037110.1 coordinate 3,435, forward strand.
AAGCTCCTGGAACAGGTGTCCACAGGGATAACAAATAAGCTCCTGGAACAGGTGTTCACAGGGATAACAAATAAGCTCCTGGAACAAGTGTTCACCAGGATACCAAATAAGCTCCTGAAACAGGTGTTCAGCAAGATAACAATCTTCAAGAGGCAGCATACCTTCTTCACAAGCATTCCTGTCGGTCAGAATGATGTCGGTCTCCTACTGTATATAAACACCCTCAGTTCAGGAGCGGGTCACTTGGTGCCTTGACGTGGTTGGAAGCAGTTGTCATTCATTGGAACACTTCAAGATGGCCGGAAACGAATATGGTACGTATAACAAACCCATTTCGATTTACGTTTCTTACTTTCTTAACTAGCATATTTATCCTTTCTGACCGCTGTAATTTATATATATATATATAACTCCCTCAATACTACTTTGGTTGCGTTATAAAGCAGTTGATGAAACGAATTATCCTCTCTGAGTATTTTTCCTCTCGTCTGAAGTTGAATTTCACTCTGATGGCAGATTCTTACAGTGCGAAAACTTTGCTTTCCATTCAATGATTAGATTAGAGGACTTATCTCCACTAGCGCCCGGGCGTAAGGCTCACTCAGCTCCCAGATAAGCGCGAAGCTCATCAATTTTGATACGTACGCACACTACGTTCTGAAACAATAATTTAAGTGAGTAGTTTCATTTTCCAATGATGGTAGTTATGCACGCTAGTTATTACTGGGATAATACCTTATTCATACTTTATGAAGAACAAGAATGTAACTCTCTAAATAGATTTAGTTTTTTTGTCCCACTTTATTAATGCATATGTACAAAGTTCATTATGGTGCGAAATAACTATTACATTAGACTGCTATGAAATAATACACCGCGTCGTTCACGCCGGTGCGCTTTCCGAAAGCAAAAAAGTCTTCTGTTCTTCCGTTCAGTGAGTAGGCTTTGAAGCGTGAATTGAAGAAATAATAAAAATCGTCGAGCTGCCGCTTGCGTGTTACACTTCGTCAAAGACCATTATATAAATTGTTACTTGGTGACACAAAAATTGCGCCCATAAGATTGTTGTGAGTTATCCATGAGGGTCGTGTGTGCTTGCCGTTGATAAACGTTTTGTCCCTAACGTTGGAAAACTTTGTTCACCATTCTTCAACAGGAGGAATGATAGATAGCAGTTATTGTCCTAATCATTTTGCTACTATGGGACAATATTTGGGTGCTGATGAGAGAGGACCAATTCCAGTAGTGGATGCGGACAAGTTGTTTCGATGCGTTGAAGCAAGTTCAACGATGGAATCTGTTAGCTCATTTATCTTTGTTTCCGCTTGTTCCTGGATCTGTCAGAAAGAGATTACTTGGCCTGCCTCGGTCATTGTAAATAGGTCACGCTGTAGCAGGTTATGTGTAATGTAGATGCTTCATCTAAATTCTGAATCCAATGTTTCAAATGTCGAGTAAACTTTGATATTTAAATTATTTCCTAATTGTTGCTCTTATTTTATATATGTTCTTCAGATATCTTTCATGAGCCGGATTCTCTAGATGATGGACCTACAATAGTTCGAACTTCTCCTCGGCTTATCTGGCGTCACTTCTGCCGTCACCATGGTTATGATGAAGTGTCATCTGCCTCTTTTCTGTTGAAGACATTTATATCAATCTTCGCAAATGAGTATTCAAACATGTCGACAGAAATGAAGCATGAAATGCTAAATGTAATTGAGCGCATCCTTAACTTGGTTTTGTTCATGTTTGACAATAATCATGACTTGGATTGTGTTAAGATGGAAACAGTGGATAAAATACAGGAAGAAATTATTGCAGTGATGGACAGATTACAACATGAAATCCCTGATCATGTTGATGAGGATCAAATGAGTCGCATAAAATCAGATTTTCATGAGATCTACTGGATTGTGGTGGACAAGCGGACCCCTTCAGAGGTAAATATGAGATATTGACCACTAGTAGAGGCTAGACCATGGAACCAGGCAATGCTTTTCGTTGATAGCTAGAGCCAAGTTGAATGATCATTGTTGAGGTGAGTGGTCACCGTCGAAATACTAACCGAAAGCAAGTAGAGAAATAGCATTGGGTGATTGAAAATTAGGACCATTTTTGATTGGATGTTTCGTCTGTGGGGAGGTAGACTTCTTTTGAAATGTGATTCGTTGAACAGATGGTGGTTCAGCAGAAGATGATTATTGGTCGCAGGCCAGAGATCAAACTGAAAACTTGGCATGTAGAATAAACATGGTAATGGTTTTTGAGATTAGAGTACCGGAACACAAACTCATTAACCACGAGACTTTTTCGATAAGTTTTTTTTTCCGGCACTAACGATTAACTTTTGAAACCAATTTTGAATTGCATCTGTGCTTCATTCATTAATTAAACTACGTGTGGCTTTTATGTGCGTTCGTCAAATCAATTAGACGACAAAAATAGGCAAAATTTCTTATACAATATTAGTGATAATTCATAGAGAAATTTGTGTTTATCAGTCATACGGCGGGTCAGTGTTGACCCTCCAACATTTTTATGCAGTTCAAGACTAATTTAAAATTTCTAAAAACTTATTTATGCTTTATTTGAGATATTTTTTGGTCTGTCATTAAATGGTCAAAACATCCTATTCAAATAATTGTTTAATTACACTCGATTAATATTTTTTGTATTTAATTACAGTCATGCAAAGTCTCAAGCACTTTCAAGCCATACTTCCAAGATCGAGATCGTTTTGGGACCGAAAATGAGAAATGTTATATGACAGAACTGCATAATATGTACATCAGACGGTTGAGCTTATCGGCTACGGAGATCCTTCAAGAAGTCGAAGATCTCTGTCGTTCAACACCCCTGGACACATTAAGCTTTAGATTCCAGACGACAAAAGTCACTGCCATACGATCGATGACCGCCATCTTGAATGAAGCATTGAAGAAGGTTGGTCGCGGACTCGGATCCAGTCAAGATATGACTGCAGAAAGGGAAGCATTCTTACTGTCATACTTTAATGACATGAACGAGCCTCCATTGAATGGGGAAACACTTCAATACCAAAATTATTATTTCTGGTTAGAATGCGATTTTAAAATCAAGATCATAATAAGATGTATAAAATCGTACTTACATCCGTCTGAGGAAGTTCCTTTCGCAAGCCCAGTGTATGAGCAGGGACCATCACCAGTCGCTTCATCCAACTCAGTGCTGTGGCAGAAGCTTTTAGTCGTAGAGTCTATGACTGAAATTGTAAAGGAGCCATTGCCAAGCTGTTCAATCTGCTTTACTGAAGACGTCACGATCGAAAACTTTGCAATACTTGACGAGTGTTGGCACTTGTTCTGTCGCAATTGCATCGAAGAATGGTTCAAAAAGAAGTGAGTGAATGAATATGAACACAAAATATACTCTGCATCATTCAAATGTTTATAAGAATTTTGCTCAAAAATATTTATAAGGAGCTCAAAGGGGAGCATCCCATTACAAACTTCTGATTTAATGTAGATATATTTGATTGAGAAATACAATACAAATTTGAGAATGATTGGACGAACGGTTTTCAGTCTATCACCTTTTGAGGTTGAAGGTGCGATGTCCTAAAGTGTTTCTCATGTGCAAAGGTCTAATCTCAATTATGACGTCATAAGCCTCCATATTCGAGAGGTGATACTTCGATAACCATCTGGCCAATCGTTCGCACTTTTTTTCTCTTATCAGTATGTTCTTATCACAGACCCCCTTCTGGTGGGTGGGGAGGGGCCGTGTTATGGAGTGGGGCGTGGTGCTACTACTGGAAGGGGGGAGGCCGCACATGTCTACATCATCTCAAAAACTATTTTGTCCAAACACTTGCTGTAAATAAAACCATCCGCATTAAGATTGCCGTTAGTTATTTATTTAATTTCGAAACAATGACTTGCGATGCCACAATTACGTGACAATTATTTGTGAAGTTGTTCGAGTAACTGCAATGTTTTTCGCTTTCTAATTGTGCTTTCTTCACTTCAGGTCTACTTGTCCATGTTGCCGGGCTGAAATTAAAACCTGGACTACGAGGGACTCCTTTCTCGCTTTTCTGGCAACAACCCAAGGACAACAAAGACAAATTTGAACAGGATCATTATCACATAGTTAGCCACAGTTCTCCTAACTTCAATCTACATTTCACCAAATTTTGAATTTTACTCGGCTTGGCTTGAGTATATCTTCCAAATTTTTAAACATAAATCAAGATATAGGTCGACAACCGCAATTGTTGAAACATGAAGTGGTTTGTCGAAATGAGACTTTTAGAGTTGTTGAGTATTTGACCTCAACGGAAAAAATAATGTTTTCATTCAGGGGTTTTATGAAAGGTCGAAAGGAGTGGGTGGAGATTGACACTGGTCGCATTGGTGAATTCGTGTGCGCTGGCGGCAGGTCAGTGGTGAGGGACTCGTGAAGAAATATCAATAATACTATTGCTATTAATTGTCTTTATTCAGGCACTCGATGGTAAAATAGAAGTAAACAAAATTAAAATAAGCGTTACTTCCAATACATTCAAATTCCGCTCCATAAGAGCATGCGCGAAGACAAATCAGGTGTGAAATTCACGACAGTAACTTATTGATTAAGTTAGAGACAAGCGTGACTAAAATACCTATTATGTCTCTTTCCCACTTGAGAATGTATACAAGCAACAATGTTCGTGGGGTTAGGTATAAAGCCACCTCTTAGTGAACTTATTTTAGGTGGCATCCCAAACTGATATCCACACGCAACAATGGGCCCACAACTTGGACATGCAGATAGAAGTCAAACATTATTTATATCAATATCGAGATTTTCATGCACGACTTAGTAGTATTCTGTCCTACCTTCCTTTCAATGGGGATGGTTTGCATCCCTCGCTATTAAACACTGCTTCGATTCGTTTCTGTTGGCTCTATGCTATTTTTCTTGCTCGTTCTTGCTCGTACTTTCAGCAATGAACATCATATTTTGCAAATGCATGGCTAGCACTCATTCTACTTGGGGACACCAAAAAGTCTCTTATCGCGCTGAGTATGTTTGCTCACAGTTTACTCATAGTAACCCTCGTACATTTACACTATAAATAGTTACAGTAGATAGGATAAGTGTGTTTAAAACCGCTGCAGCTTCTGTTTTGACTGTTCTAATAACCTTTTTTTAGGAATTTTGATGCAGTTGGCAATTGTCTATGGTCTGTAGTTACCCTTATATGTCTTCGATTTTATGAGAAGTTTTGCGATAACATCTATTAGTGACTTAGGAGGGTAGTTAAGTTCAAGGCAGCTAGTGAAGAAATAAACATGACAAAAAAAAGTTGAGTAGGATCATACTTGAATACTTCCGCAGGTACACCCAGGATTAACGAACAATTGACAGGTTGACTCACCCGCCGTTCTGCGCATCTCCTCGTTACACCGCTCCTCCCATTCCGCTGGCTGTGACGTCATTTGGCCTTAGCAGAGGAATTTCACCATAAGCGATTTAGGTTCACGTGTGTCACCGAACACTTCAAAATCGTGGCGCCTTATGCTGAACTCATTCAGTTTGAAAGGTGACAAGGCAAAGTTCACCGGCGTCACCCCAAACAAGCTGGTTTCCGTAACTCCAATAATAACAGGTTCATCGACGGTGATGTTAGGGTAAACCAGAAACGTCGCAGATGTTACCCGTTCATTGAACTATTTAATAATGTTTGGAGAAATTAAATAAATAATTCAAAGTCCACATGTTCTTATATAGGAGTTGCTATGCATTAGATGCGCATTTGAGTTAAGTAAATAGCGCTTGTCGGCATCGTTTGTTATGGTTTTACTGACCTTGTAACCTCGCAGTTCCCGTACAAGTAAGCTGATTCATGAAGGCGGTGTCATGATTGTCTGGACAAAATTAAGCCGTTAGGAAACCGAACAATGTGTTGAGATGTAATAATTGATTCATTTGACTGGTTTACAATAAATGCCTTCTTATACCATTGATTATTTTCATTTATACATGTTTGTTTAGTGCTCAGTCTAGCATGGAAAAGGAATGCAGGAAGGTCAGTGACAAGTTGGATGAAATAGTGATGTGCTATATGTGAGCATGCACAATTTGGTCATCGTGCTACCAATCACCTTTGCTTACACAAGATAGCAAGAAGATAAAAGATGCCCAATGCAAGAAATGGAGGTGCATTTCACTTATCTAGGTAGAACCATTGTAACTCCATAAGCTTCGGTAAACTTGTTCTTATACAATATCACAGGAAGAACTCTCTGTACTGATGGAGATTATGTGGATCACTTCCAAAATCGCTAAGAAGCTCACAGTTCATATTCTGAATTGTAATTATATTCCTGAGAAGAAACAATATCAGTCAACAGTACAGATATGAGTTCAAATCTTCCAGTAGCTACAAATATTTTGTTCTGTTTGGTTCAATTTTTAAGTAAAAATTGCAGGTACAAACAATTCTTCCACTTCCTTCCAATTTTATCCTATGCCTACATTCAGACACTTTTACTCAACTATTTCTTCATGTTTGTAAATAGCAATAAATTAAACTTTTGAAACCTAACCTATTAGTTCGGTTATCATACGTTAAAAGAGTCACCAGTCCAGATCATGCTGTCCAAAACCTATTATTATCTACATTTATATGTAATACATTGGAAAAATATGATACACCTTGCAGATGTTTGACGGTGAGACGATGTAACATACCAGTATAAAATTCTTGCAAAGGTCCCCTCCTAAATGGGTGCCAGATACAGTCATTGAGATGCCAGTTAGTATTTACTGGTAGATTTTGATCTAGCTACCTTGAGAGATTATAAAATTCCTCGAGTTATTGATTATCATTACAGCTGTTCTTGAGTTGTTGCAAATGATGGTCATTCAGGAGGGTCCAGGTCAACTTTCCAGAATTTTGACCTAGACCATCTGGAAAGGCCGACATCTGAAACAGCTGTAATGATGGTAATGATCATTAAAAAATCAACGAGTTTTACAATATTTATGAGTATCTAGAACCAAAATGTACCAGTAAATACTAACTGTCATTACAATGACTGTATTTCCATCCAATTAGAATGGGACCATTGCAGTAATTTCCAACTGATAAGTTTCTTAATGTCATCATCAAACATCTGCAAGCCATATCATATTTTTCTAATGTATTGCAAATATAACTAGACAATAAACAATTTTGGACTGCATAAATCCAATTGTGAAGCTGCCAAAAGCATTTAAGTCACAAAATATAATTTCGTTGAGAGCATTTGGATGGAAAGTTTTCACCAGAATGTTCTTCAATCCCTGGACCAGAGAACAGAACACAAACTGTGACATCACCGCTCACCACCAACTGCACTAGAGAAAAATAGAAATGCACTGCTAAATCGGGTACTAAAAACTGGATAAATAGTAAATTCTAAGCCACACTT
>SDVV010037111.1:0-10876 GCA_016164225.1 Gammarus roeselii
AGCGCTCGAGCAGCGTTGTAGCAGCGCTCGGGCAGTGCTGTAGCAGCGCTCGAGCAGTGTTGTAGCAGCGCTCGAACAGTGTTGTAGCAGCGCTCGAGCAGTGTTGTAGCAGCGCTCGGGCAGTGCCTAGCATCGCTCGGGAGTGCTGTAGCAGTGCTCAAGCAATGTTGTAGCAGCACTCGGCGGTGCTGTAGCAGCGCTCGAGCAGTGTTGTAGCAGCGCTCGGGCAGTGTGTAGCATCGCTCGGGCAGTGCTGTAGCAGCGCTCGAGCAGTGTTGTCGCAGCACTCGGCGGTGCTGTAGCAGCGCTCGAGCAGTGTTTTAGCAGCGCGCGTCAGTGTTGGAGTAGCATTCGGGCAGTGTTGTAGCAGCACTCGGTCAGATTTGTAGCAGCAGTCTGTCTGTGTTGTAGCAACAGTCGATCAGTGTTGTAGCGGTAGTCGGTCAGTGTTGTAGCGGCACTTGGTCAGTCATGTAGCAGCAGTCGGTCAGTTTTGTAGCAGCAGTCGGTCAGTGTTGTAGCCGCAGTCGGTTAGTGTTGCAGCAGCAGTGGGTCAGTGTCGAAGTAGCAGTGGGTCAGTGTAGCAGTAGTACCTGAAGGCGACAATCATAGGCCCTGTACACAAACTGTTCCCTCAGCTAAATGCGAATACAAATTCAGGATACAAATCGTAACCGGGACAAATAAATATAATTATGGTGAAACTAAAGTCCCCGCCCAAAAATAATTGTCCAATAACGATGAGGTTCCTCAGTGTGCGTACAATAGACGCCAGACATTGGCTCTTATTGCGTTGAATTTTCGATATCCCAGCTTGGAGATTGTCCCTTTTTAAATACGTGTATGCATAGAGCGGTTCCCTGTAGACCTTGAGGAAATGTTCATCTACATATGCATAATTTAGTATATACGTTTTCCATGCAGATCGAAATTAAATCGCGATGAAAAATCCCCATTTCTCACGTCTACGGTACAGATTTTTTTGAAAACCCCATTCAAGTATTATATTGTTTACTAACCATAAAAACTGAATCAAATATCACATAGTACCCTACGACACAGTTGAAATCTTTTATAGGAGTAGTCACTGCCATTGCTCACTCTTTGACTTCGAAACTGCAGGCCAGTCATTTACTTCTACCATTCCTATAATCAGGAATAAACTGAACTTTTAGGGCATGATGGTGTAGTAAATAACAAATGATTTTTATTGCCTGCTTACGACATTAAAAGTTTACTGGATTGTTAATTCACATTTGACGTTAGGGCAAACGACTCTAGTATATTGACAACACGCCACAGCTGTTCAGCTGAGGGGTGTTGATCGCGATCCTTGAATGTTTCACGTTATGCAGGAAGCTTGATCGAATCAATCATCACAAATCATTACCGAACTCTCTATTTCAGGTCACAAGACATCCCTCAAGTTTTTCCTACCCTAAAGTATAAGTCTATAGCGGTGACTTCAATTTGGATCAGTTTGCCCTATACCTATAGGCTGGGCTATTTGTACTGGAAATGTTATTTTGAAGTGTTGCTAGAGTGCACTGCTCAGCTCGTCCCAGGCCTACTTCGATACTTGGATCCACACAATTATTACACAAACAAAGCTAATTGCTTTTTAACACCCGTTTAAATAAATCCGACACCATGTTTAGTGTTCACTTCAACCGAGTTCGAATTAGAACTCGTTGCCCATTGTTCACCTTCTAAATGCTTCTCTACCAGACTTCCATTCATGACTCAAGTAACTGTACCTATCATCTCACCAGCCCAATAATGTTATACTGTCGCTTTGAGGTTTCCACACAACTTCTCAACCATGTCCGAATTTGTAACCTCGTTTGAAGCAGATAAAAAATATGTGCAATAACATTGCCATATGATGATTATGATGATGTTTTATGTTTCATTGTTGATGGTAGTCTCTGGTCAGTTAGGGTCAGATTTAGACTTGTTGCAGTGTTATTGCGTCGTCTATAGTTTAGTAAATTGTGATATCTTTTGTTAAGTATTTTAGGTTTCATTAAAATCGATAGGTTTGGTCGAATGTATACGGTTGCTCCAGAAACTTTTTAATAGCCATAATTGGGTCTTCAATTTTAATAGTCATAATTGGGTCTTCAATCTTTAGGATATCACAATTCTAAAATGAAATCATTGCATGTAAACTGTGCAATGTCGTTAAAACGTTGATATAAACTGTAAGCTGTTAACCTGTTGTAATAAAATTGCTGGATAAAATAGCTCATGCATTTCTTAACAGAAATTCGAACACACTAAAATTACTTGTCTCAGTTCTCTTTCAATTACATCTCAATTACATCTCAACTGATGCTATACTATACAATGATGCGACTTTTATGTACAATACCAGGTCAGATATTTCAAAAGAAATACTGACAAAATCATTTCGAAAATTTTGCCGTTTCTGCGAATCCAAGTAACACGATATTTAGCTCAATATTAAAAATATATACACATTCGAGTGAATGTGCTCAGTATTTGCTTTGCAAATATAATATAAATTTAGAGCATTTACCCCCAGCTTCTTAGTTCATCTTTCTACATATTGTTTCAGAAGATAATGAGAAAGATATATTGAATTCAAACCCAAACAAGTAAGGAGATCACTATATTAATGCTAGGACATACTCAGCTTTCCACATCAGCTTAGAAAGGGTATTCTAACCCGAACTGAAGATACACTTACCTCACTTCTCCATAAACTCTTTAATTTAGAAGCAAGATAATAGTTCCGGGGTGTTATTTGGAGACTCCTTGTTAGGGGGACGGAGGTTGAGGTGGAGCTCCGCACGCTCCTTAGAGGAGATGAGTCCCTAAGGGGAGGGTAGAGGTGAGGACTCTTCTCTGTTAGAGTTAGTCCACTGCCGGTTAGAGGACTTCGATGAGGCTTGGGTCCTCGTCTACTCAAGAAGAAATAACAGCATCGAAGGGGCAGAACACACGTGGAAATGAAAGATGTCTTGAAAAATGGCCCAAACTTTGGGGTAATTCCAAACTCTTCGCCGATATTTCCTGGAAACTTCATCACTCTCCCCAGCCTTCTTGCTTCGGTCAGCAAAAAAATCTTCGCACATCGCAGACTCAAAAAAAAATGAGTGAGAGAGTTTTTACCTCTCAGCTTCCTATGACGGTTCATACGTGAATGAGGCAACCCACGTGATGTGAATGTGCCAAACGAATTATCAAAGCGGATGAGTCTCTTGGGGGACGATTCGTGTACCGTGGTTGTAATTTGAGTCTCTGTTGCGCTGAGCTCACAGTCCGTAAGGACGATGACATCCGCACCGGCATTGAACGAGCAACCGAATGTATATACAGTGTCATTGTATTTTATCGGACAATGTCATCCAAAAATTGGAATAGTGATGGCAAAATGCACCAAGATACTATATCTTGACCAGCTAGGGGTCATGAGTCTTTGATGTCTCTGTCTTGGGACAACGTTGAGACAGCGTATGCACCTCCTCACTGTTATGTGCACGGTCTGGGGAAATGGAGGTAGGGGCTTACAAGTTACACCAAATGCAAGACCTCCACGAAATAATTTATCAATTGGAGGTTAAGGTGCATGACCGTCTATAAAAAAAAAATTGTTACTGGTTCACAACAACTGTTATAATAATATACTGGAAGAGTATTTTAGCCAAGTTTAAGAGATTTACGAAGAAATGAATTTAAATTTTTTTGAACTTTAATTAATTTTACTCTTCATTGCAGTAAGACAATATCGAAACAGGAAGGGAAGTATCTCCCGAACAATGTTTCTTACGGGTTTCGTAGGTCAGTGTGACTTATTTACTACTTTTCTAGAGCAATTTGTGACCACAGCACACAATCGATACGACTTTAAGCTACTTCGTATAGTTCTCCGAACATGTCTTGACTATACAGAAAGGTATCTCCAACCTCCCCGATAATGAATATCTTTTAGAGTTTGTACACTGCGTGCCATTTATTGTGCATTATTTTTGGTATATTTATAAGAAAGAAAATGAACGGAATTTGACGAATAATCTGACTCATTTTATGATTCTGACAGTGAACATGAAAGGTTTTTCAAACTGTACCGACAAAAACAGTATAAATTCAAATACTCAACCGTCGCAGAAAAGTATCTTAATCACTGGTCCAAATTGCTAAATGTTCTGTAGAAAGAGGGGTTGTGGTTGAATAATCTTTCACCAGGGGTGTTCGGCAGCTGCTTGGTATAAGCAGATGTTAACAACTGTCGGAGAGGGGTATCATTGCGTCTATTGAGGACAACGGCGTCCCTAACTGTAAGCGTTGTATAATATGAGTCAGATTGTTATGTCATGTTTCGTTCATGTATTATTTTGACCCGTTTAACTGATTTAGAATAAATGTCCTAGTTTTTGAATGAATCTCCTCAGTACCCTTTTTCGCTTAGACAATTGGTGTTGCCCCAGAATTCAACCCGACCACAAAAGATCTCTACTATTGGCAATGTTTGAACACTTTTTATATGTATTGTTTACAAGAGATTTGTTGAAAATATTGCTATATTTAAATTTCAGTTGAACTGTGCATCATCTATCATAATTCAACCACTTGTTCACAAAATGAAAGGGATCCTGAATGAATGTTTAATGTTTAATGATTTTTCTACACGTGCATGTGAGTACAAGTACGCTGGTGTGCGTATATTTGGATTGATTCAGAAGTAGGCAAATTTGTATGTGTATTCGAGTTTCTTCCGTATTGTTTGTACCTTTGTGGATATATACGTGGATAAGCATTGGGAATTATTCATGTGAATTAATCGACTTTGTTATCATCAGTGTAGAGCACCCTGTAACTAATATTGTTTTTCAACTAAAAACAAAAATTCAAGTAGTTTATAATTGTCAAATTGTAAACTACTGGAATTTTACGGAGTGCACGAGCTTCTATACGGTATAAGTTTTAATTCTAACCAGCACAATTTCTTAAGACTCACGGAGTGTTCATTCTGCCGTTGACGGTCACATTCTACCGCTGCCGGTCACATTCTGCCGCTGTCGGTCATGCCAGGTCGTGTTTAACTGCAAAATAAATTCATATTTCCGGCTCTGACCCTACTCGGTGCAGCCAATCTTGTTGCTTATGAATTCATTCACTTCCGACGACTAGACCATAAGCCGGCACCAAGCAGTATATAGTCGTTGTATGATACTTTTTAGATTTGATTAGATTAAATAATTCAGGGGTTCATCTCCACCGGAATTCGGACGTGGGTCTTAGTCCATAAACTCTATAGGTTCGCACTCCAGTACGAGTGGGAACGGCAACATAATCTGAATTAAATATATATATTTTCTAATTGTGTTCATTATGCATGTTCGTGCATACAGAAACGATTAATATTTTTTCTTATTCAGTGATCTTGTCTGCTTCGCTTTTTCTTATTTTCTGCTCGTATATAAAAAAATAATGAGTTCTTAAATAGTCGTCTGGGCATGTCACTTCTTCCTAGCCCTTCGATTAACATGCCGAAGCAATTTGTGTGGTAGAAGAGTTATTCAGTTTGTACAGCTCTTAATAATGTTTTGTGCTTCGCAGATACCAGTAATTTTACCGAAAGCGATAATCCTTTTATGATAAGAGGGGCAATTGAGTTTGTTTTGTCGAGCTACCGCAAGCTCGTTGTTCTCCATTTGTAAATACTTCAAGCTGGCTGCTTGGTGGCACATGGACATAGTGGAGCGAACGGTCCCTTGTCTGCGTTCATCAGATAGTTATGAGTTATCCATGAGTATCCTTTGCACAAACAGTTTACGAGTATTTGGTCCCTACTGATGGACAACTTGAGTTTCTATTCTCCAACTGAGTGTTTGACTGAAGGCATTTCCTTCCGCTTTGTTGCCTCCTATCGTTTCAATGGAAAGTTACGGGAGCTGATGATATGAGGAATCAATATCGGTATTGTATGGTGATGAGTGGTTCTTGGAAGCCTTACTCCCGCATGCCCTGAGATCAAGCAGAGTTCAACCACTTGGTCTACCTCGGATATTTTAAAGAGGCGGTGTTGTAATTTGCGCAGAACAGGGTGTCTATGTTGAAAATTTTAATTAAGCTGTCTGAAAAGATTGTCTGAAAAGATGACGTATTTGTGGAGCAGAGTTTCTCTGATAATTGATATGGCTAATTCGAGTACGTATAACTATAGTGGAATGGAGGCATCTTGTGGAAGTGTAACCGAATATGAGGTTCTTCCGCAAACTGCGGCAGTTCGCACTTCGGCGACAGTTTTGGAGGCCTCAGTGTATATACGGTGGAAACTTGGATATTTACCTCGAATGTTCGCTCTAGGGTACATTTGTAGGGTCTTAGTTTACAAGCGGTGTGTTGACCATCAATGTAAGCGTTTTGGTTCGTTGAATTCTGAAATAAAATTAAGGCACGACAGCCCTACGAGTGATGTCCACTGCGACCAGTAGATAGTTCTCACTCGTGGAAAATGGCGGGCACTGTATTTTTTAGCGTCACAAAGACGTTTCTCATTAATACTGGTGATGTGGTTTAAGGGGCCGTACAGCGTAGTTCCGTTGTCAGGACATGAACGTTCTATTGTTCTGTTCAACTGCTTTCATGCTTCCATTTCAAGGTGATTAGTGAGTTCCATGAGTTTCATCTACACAACCAGTAGATGAGTGTCTTGAGTGTCTTCTACACAACCAGTAGATGAGTGTTTGGTTCCTTCTGTTGGACAAATTGAGTTTTGATCTTCTAACTGAGGGTTTGACTGAAGACACTTGGCATCGGGCGTGCAGTGCTGCAATGTGAGGTCGCCACGCGAGTTTAAGGTCCCACATGGGACTCAGAAACTTGATGGAGTCCTCCTTAACTTGAGGCTCGCTGGCTGTGCCACGCTGGGGCTGGTATCTGTTGCAAGCCGCTGAAGAGAGTAAAATACATGATTTTAGTTTTAAATTGCCGGAAAAGGAAACCGATTAAGGAAGCCCAGTTTGCAACTCATCCTTCACACTTCTGAAGTTCACGTTGAACTAATAATAGACGAAGGTGTTGTCAGCCATCCCGCGTAGTGAAGAAAGCAGTCTCTCGTTTAGAGAAATATATTTGCGTTTTGATCGATTTTAGTGATGAAAAGAGGGACGTTGAGGACGCTCCCCCTTGAAAGATGCTCATTTTGTGATGGTAAGTTGGCGACAGGGTATCACCGACCTTGACGTTAATGAGACGATTCAGCATAAATTGTGGATAAGGCGTTGTAGGAAGCCTCTCACGACACCGCGGTGGAGAACTTTTATGATGACATATTTACAGGTTGAGCTATACGTTTTTTCAACGTCGAGAAAACATAAAAACAACATGCTCTCCTCGGACGACAGCCTGTCAATTGTTTGATTCTAGTCGTGCGAGATCATCTGTCTTGAAGTGGCCCTTGCGGCCGCCGCGACCGTAGTTGTTGAGGCCTGCATGCATGTCGAGGTGGTCGACGAGGCGTGAGTTTGTCATTCATTCCATCGCTTCAGAGGAAGCTGGTAAGAGCAATAGGGTGGTAGTTACGAGGGTTGCTATGACATTTGCGGGTTTGGGTACTCAGAGCCACCTTCAGGGAGACGTTTGATCACATTAATGTGAATCCGGTCTGGCCGTGGGAGGTTTCAAGAGAATGGTCTCTGGTGTACTGCAGTTAATGGATAGAGAATGGTTTATTGTATAATTCTTCGTTTGAGAATACACAGTCTATCAGTTCATTTCTCTTAACATCTTTTCTTGTTCGAAAACCGCTGTGTACTTTGTAGATTGTGTTGTCGGACCGAAAGTTTGGGCAAGTTTATCGGATATTTTTGCATAGGAAGAATAAATGGTTACTGAGTCTGATAGGATGGGAGATGTCGCTCGAGACGTCCCTGGAAACTTCAGATTTTTTCACTCAGGGTTAAGAGTGGTGCTTTGGTTGATAGTGTTGGCTAATAAGGTCCAGTTTCGGCATTCAGCGGATGCCTCTCGTTATACAATTAAATGTATACGGGACCGTGCGTGACGAAAAGCTGCATGCACTGCCACGCCTATTCTCGCCCCTCTAGGCGCAAGCACGGGGTTAAAATAAATGAGGGGGGAAATTGGGGAATGCATGCGACAGCTGCGCTTCAAAACTAATCATCTAGGTGGCCGGCGGGGTCATGTCCTAAAATGTCATCGGCGATATCATTCGCATCGTGTTGAGAGTCGGATGGCATGAAATGCATCCTGGAGAACCTATGGAATTACCCTGTTCACGGCTGCGGGTGCCGAGGTAGGATGAGGAGGAATGAGTCAGATCTTTGTGTTGGCACTATGAACGTGCACGCTTGACTTTTATGAAGGGCTCTTTCACCTGTGGCTTTGACTGAATTATAGCCGGTGGGTTATTTGGGTCAGCTCGGGTGCTGGGATGCGTACCGTTTTCAGGCTCCCGTCCTTCGTTGATGATTTCTATCTCCCTCACGTCGGCGAGGATCGTTTCGCTGGTGAAAAGTTCTGGCTTAGGGAACGACATATGAAAGTTGGACACCTCTTTTGGTTTTTGTTGAACGCAGTCTTAGTTGTGATAGACCAAATTCGGTCTGCAACTTGCACCAGACGAGTTGCTGTACGTGGACTGTTACTTGTATTCTTGCCTTGTGGTACCTCGAGTTCGTCGTTGGATATATCCACATTTTTAATATTTTTCCCTTTTGCAGTGGTGGGGTTTGTTGTTTGGTCAGCTGAGGAAGTAGCATCCCCCGCGGAGCTCCCCTGAACAACTGTGGGTTCATTGTCAAGGACACTCGCCTCTCGCGAACGGTATTGTTGCTGCGAAGCCGTGCTGTTGAGGTTGTTATTGCAAGTTGTGTCGACGAAGTGTGTGTCGTCCGTGGGGCTAGATTTCTCTGTAGATTTGACTGCTTTGGCAAAATTAGGGTTAGTTGGATTTTCGTTTTGTCCAATTTGAACAAATTGCTTTCGAGCGACTTTGCGGTTATTTTGAATGGCAGTTATTACTTTTGATAGGTGTTTTGGGCAGTCAAGGTCGCCTGCCTCGTGGAGGCATGAACAGTAATAGCACTTAGGTTGGAAGGCTTTGGGTTCAAATTTTTAGCTTTCGCCTGCGTATCTCCTGCAGCGGTGCAGAGCTTGATGACGCGGCAGTCCTAGATTTTTTTTTTGCTCATCACAGCTATATTGAAATTTGGTATGATTTAATTCACCCTTACTCCACGACTGTTATAATGAATGCAGGTACATCAGTTTTGGGAAGGTGATAGTTTATGCTTTGTGACGAAGGGGTTGTGGTTTTATCCAGGGTGCAAACGAAATTTCAGTAACTTCGTAATTTTTCTCCAATCCCTTTGCAAAGCGCTTATGTCTGTTGTTGAGGTGTTGTAAGAAGTGTGTGGACAATCTCCTGTATACCAGGGCTTTACTGAGATTTTACGACATGTGCTGGGAACTTCGATCCTTGTGTGCGGCCACTTTACGGTTCACCTCCAAGTTGTTGTGCGAATGATTCCATCACAGTGCAGGGATTTATTGAGGAAGCCAATTTGCATACAATGCTGTCCTCGAGCGTTATGATGAACCAGTCGTTGTGTCTCGTGGGATGACCGTTTTATATGCATGGGCAGTTGATGTTTAGCAGAAGGCCCACAGAGGTGTTTATTTTTGTTGTTTGCGATTTTTGGTTTGTCCACACAGTCCACGTACTGTACGCGTTGATTCCTAATGCAAATCAAGCCTGAACTTTTGAAAATAAGTTGCTTGTAGTTGTAATTTTGGTGTTCTGTGTCTACTCTGATGGTGAAGCTATCCTCACTGCTGGTGCTGATGTTTAAAACTGGCCGGCCACCACTAGAACCCAGTTCTTCGCGTAATGTGTATGGGCAAGTGTTCAGGCAGTCCTTGATATTGAATGTGGTTTTCAATAGTTCGGAAAATTCAGAACCGTTATTGAACAGCCAGTGAAGGTGAAACGAAAAAAAAAAAGTTCCTCTCTTGTTGTAGTTTGTGAGTTCGGTTGGTATGGTGATGCTGTGAAGAGTCGGTGAGGTTATCGTCGGAGGTGGAGGTGGAGGTACAGTTACGAACAAAAATCAGAAAAGTTTAATGGTTTCAACGGTTGAAGACTAACAATAAAGATTTTTTCTTGTGCTACTGTGCATGCGTGGGTCGCTGGTTCTTTGTTCTGCCGGTTCTGTATGAATTCATTTTGTTGCAGGCCATAGTTCAGGCACATTCCTCGAGTAGTGTGAGACGTTCATCTATTGTATTGGAGGTCGCTGTGTCGTGTTCGGTATCAGGCTTTCAGAGCCTTCACTTCACTTAGTGTATTATTCAGTTCACGCACACCTGTTGACAGGACCATGACGCTATTGCCAGCATCGTCTTTCTTGGCCGAGACATTTTCTTTTAGCTGGCAGCATCACAAAAATATTTGAATTCGTTGCTTTAGGAATTTTTGTTTGCAGTACTTTAGAAGAGTTGCTAGACCCCTCTTCGTTGGTCCTTGACTTTGCTCATTGGTGGACCCCGGTTTTCGCCAGGCATCCGAGTGACAGACGACATAATATTCTTCTTTGAACGGTATCTTTTTTTCGGCAACTATCTAAATGAGGTTTCCTCTTGACCGGCCTCACCGAGTGTTCATTTATACTCAACCAATGAATATGGGGCAAGCTAACCTGAACTTATTGGTCCCAGCATAAATTGGGACCAACTTCGGCTATGGATTTTCGATTCTCAGAAATGAATAGTCGAGACGGGAACGGGAATGTGCTATTCCTATTTAGGTTACTATGCTCTAAAGATCAGACGAGGTAGGACCTGACTCTACGAAACTATGACTTTCAATGTGCAAATCGTAAAT
>SDVV010037112.1:0-10875 GCA_016164225.1 Gammarus roeselii
GGCCTAATGGTTGGCCTATACCTCATTGCATCAAAACAGAGTGAGTCATCAGTCCATAAAGGGGCCTCATGGTTGGCCTATACCTCATTGCATCACAACAGAGTGAGTCATCAGTCCATAAAGGGGCCTCATGGTTGGCCTATACCTCATTGCATCACAACAGAGTGAGTCATCAGTCCATAAAGGGGCCTCATGGTTGGCCTATACCTCATTGCATCACAACAGAGTGAGTCATCAGTCCAGAAAGTTGCCTAATGGTTGAGTCATCAGTCATCATTGCATCACCAAATCAGTGCTGGTTGCATCAGTACGCTTTTTTTCCCCCCACCTCCAAGATTGACCTATGTGGGTTAATTCCGAGCTGATTGATTCAGATTCGGGTTTATATTCTTCCCTATACTTCTTTATTGACCAGGCTTACGAGGTTCCTTATTTCACATTATTCTATACCCTCGTTGTGTGATTATGGGAATTCCATTTATCCGGAAGTATCCTCTCCACATAAAGCATCACACTCCTAACGATGTTTTATGTCCCGCCCGCAGATGGTCCTCGCGACTGCCAGCAGAACCTGGCCACTAGTAGGATCCAGCTGGAGATCGCCGAAACGAGTCAGCGAGAGCAAGAGCTGCTAAACGAAGGCAAAGTGCTCACGCTGTCTGAGGAAACCATCGACCACAAGGTCAGGGCCGGTGTTCTCCTTAATAATGCTTTTGACAAGAACCTGCACGATCAAAAACCTATTTGGCCTATTTTAATAACCGTGTCATTGCTTCACAGTATAGTAAGTAGGTCTGTGGCTGGCCGAAGAGTCCTTTACTAGTAATACTTCAATTTACATTTTGCCCTTCTAGTAGCCCAGCCTATTTGTGATGCCCAGTTTCAAAGTTGTGAGCCTCTGGAAGGCTGCTACAGAGTTGCCTCTTTCTGCGGTAGTTTCTTCCCCTGTCTAACTCAATAGGGGTAGAGCGTTGGCTTGGCCTCTCAGTGCATGCCAAGCCAGTTCTTGAAGGTGTTAACGTTGTTACAATTTACCCCATCATAGGGTAAACGGTTCCAGATTGTTGGTATCTTAATTAGAAACAGTTTTTGGCAACTGATGTTCTGAAGGGTGTCAACTGAAGTATTTTTCCATTGTATCGATTCCTTGGATTGTAATCCCCATCAAAGAGCCCTTCAGTGCTGGCTTTAGTAAAACCATCCAGATATTTATAAGTTTCTATGAGCTGACCTCTTAGTCGCCTTCTTTCCAGTGATGTCAGCTTCAGTTCTTCAAGTTATTGGGGGTGTGTCTTGGATCTCCGTTCGGGGATCATTTTCTCGCTCGGTGTTGAATCCGTTCCATCTTGTTGATGTCCCCTCATAGGTGAGGGGACCAGAATTGGATTCCAAATTCCAAATGGGGTCGTCTTACAAGTGAAGTATACATTAGAAGCATTAAATACATAAAACAAGCATCCACTTGGCTTCTTCATTTGAGATCATTGGTTATCAATATCCAAAGCTCTTGTTGATTGTCCACTCCAGTCCAGTGCTGTTCTGCCATCAAGTAGTCTGATTTACTCCAGTGCACTAGAAAGCCTTGACACTCTGATCTAATCTAATCTAGTCTGATTTTCTATTGTGGGTTCCTATGTGCATAACTGTGCATTTCTCAACACTGAAGTTCATTCGCCACTTGCCGGCTCACTCTATCACTTTATAAAGGTCACGTTGAATTTATTTGCGGTCCTGCTCGAAGTGCGTTTTATGACAGGTTGGTGTCAATGAAAAAATTGTATATCTTGCTAAAAATGCAGCTATTGATGCAGCTATTGATGCAGCTATTGATGCCAGTGTCGAGGTCATTTTTGAATAAATTTTAAAGAGGAAGGGCACACGAACATTTCCCTGTGGTACTCCAAATGTAACTCTAGCCCACTGACTTTTTCCTTGACGTGTACATACCCGTTGTGTGCGGCACGTGAGCCAGTTGAGGAGCCACCTGGAATCATTTCCATTTATACCGTGCTACATTTTTTTGTCATTAAGCGTTCATGAGACCCCTCATCAAATGCTTTTCTAAAATCAAGGTAGATGAGGTCAACAACTTTGTTTTCATTGTATATTTCTGTAACTTTATTGAAAACTTGAGAGTTTGGTGGGACAGCTTAATTTATTTCTAAACTCATGTTGGGTATCCTCGATTAGGTTATTTGTACCTGAATGGCATTCTATTTTTAGCTATAGTAAGTCTTTCCATGGTCTTGCCGACCACAGAAGTTAGACTGATTGGTCTGTAATTACCTGGCCCTTGCCTGCTTCCCTACTTGAAAATGGCTGTAAGGTTTTCCCTCTTCCGATCAGCTGGAATGCATCCAGTTCTCATGACCCTGTTATATATCTCTGTCAGTGGTCAGCTAACGATTTCAGAGAGAGTCTTCAATACTTTAGGGTGCGGATCATTTGGTCCTGTAGGTTTGTAGGTGTTCAGTTTTTTGCGTTGTTCCTGTACTTCATTGACACTGCAATTAATATTTCCCAAAGGTCGCAGTGGTCCACATAATTCTGTTCTGAGATGTTGTTTGTACCTTCATTGGTGTATATTCTAACAAAATATTCGAGCATATTCGCCATGTTACTGTCGGATGATTTTAGAGCGCCCAGGCTGTTTCGTTGAGGATCGATGCTGTCACGCACAACACGTCTCTCATTCACGTGTGCATATAATACTTTCGGATCTTGCTTGGCCATTCTAGCTACATCAATCTTCTTGTTCTCTTTGCACTTTTGACCACTTCGTGTACTCTTCTTTGGGCCTGCTGATGTGTTTGTTAGGTTTCTCGCGAGGGATCAGTTCTTGAACTGCATTGTTTGACCACGAGGGATTATTATTTTGTTTTCTGAATGTGTCGCTTGCTGTGTATACTTGTACTACCTCGTCTCCGTCATGTGGCGATACTCCTCCGTACATCAACCAAGAGAGGTTGTCTGGGGTTTGTATGATGTTGAACATCTTTATCACTGATATCACCTGTCACCATGACGTGGAGAGTTTGTCATGTCACTGAATGGGAATTCTAAAGTTAAGTTGGTTCTGCTTCACTCTAACGTTTGTGGACCATTAACCAACAGTTTGTTTGCTCAGGTGACTCGCCTATCCGACCTATCCGAGCTCCCCACCGCCCAGTTGGAGACCCAGGCCAGGACCAAGTCCCCCACTTCCTCGTCGGCATCCACCCGCAGCGTCAGCAGCGTTAGCGGGGGTGGCTCTAATCGCCAGTCCCCCATCACCTCTCCCCACGCAACCCTTACCAGCTCGGGGCGACTCCCCCAACAGAACGGTCACCACACCCTTATCAACGGTCTCTCCAATGCTCACTCCAACGGATTTTCTAACGGCCTCTCCAACGGTCACCACTTCAACAGCCTCACCAACACCGGGTCGTCGAGGCTCACCAGGAGTCTGTCCACCACAAACCTGTCCTCTTCCCCCAGCTCCCTGACCTCCGTCAGTGGAGGCGGGGCAGGGGTCAGACCCCCAAAAGGCTTCATGGAGAAGTTCATTGCCTCGAGAGGGAAGATGACTCCATCAGCCTTCTCCTCCTCTACCATGGGAGGTGGCAGGGTCGTGGCTACGAGACCCATGCGAGTTCAGCCAAAGGTGAGTTGTCAATCCGACTGAGGAACGGCCAAATATCAACTCAATACTATGAGTCAAGCAAATAATCTGATCAACCTTGGCCTGTTGGGTAGATTATTGAATCCTTTTGATTTAGTTTCAAAAAATATTTACTAATCTAGAAATGAACTTTTTTGGTGCTTCTGCTGTAGAGAAGTTGATTGAAAATCTCAGTTTATATCTGAGGATGGATTGAATTTAGGAATAAATTGTCGTAGTACACTTGTTTAAGATTATTGATACGCCGTCGCATCGGCTTTTTATAACAATTTTTTTTTCGTTGACGTGTTTGGATTAGATGCCGACAAGATAGAGCATTCAATCATGTCCCTCTTATGTTCCAAAATATTATGTAAGCAGTCATTTAAAATAGATGAATCCTTTTGGGTTAACCAAAGTTCATGATCGGAATATTGCGCGTACTCTTAGCTTCTTTGATTTGATCGAGCTATAGTCGTAGAGCTGTTCCCTCCTTAGCTAGAGGGTGACTGGGTTAGGCTGTACCAGATAGTGAGAGACGCCTTGTCTTTTCGGCCCAAGGTCACCACCATCCTCGACATTCAACAACTCAACAAAATACTCGCCCCATTTCTTCCGTTCATCACCACTTTCCAACAACAACTGGCCGTTTTCATCTTTCACCACTTCCTCCTTTCCGGTCTCCCCCTTTCTCACCTTCTTCACCTCTTTCCAGAACATCTTTTTGTTTTTCTCAAAATTCTGGCACAACCGTCTGCCCCACCTGGCATCAGCGTCCCTTTTGGCTCTCCTCACCACCCGCTTCACCTCGTTTCTCCTGTCTTTGTAGCTTCCATGAGCCACCTCCGACTTCACCTACAACCACTCCTCAAGCGCTCCTCTTTTCCGTGCCGCCGCCAGTTTGACCTCCTCGTTCCACCACTCGCAGTCTTTCCTTCTGCACCCTTCCACACGGCGCGCACCACACATCTTCTTCGCACATCTCAGCAACGCATCCCTTATCGTCTCCCATTCTTCCTCCACATCTCTCAGGTCCTCTCCTCTCACGTTGTCATATTCTTCCTTCAACGTCTGCTGGAACTCCTCGGCCCTACTTTTCACATTCAGTCCACTCACTTTCACTACCTCTCTCCCTCCTCTCACTCCTCTCACTCGTTTGTTGCCCTTATACTTCTGCTCCACTCTTAATCTACCTTCCACCAGCAGATGATCAGACACTCCTCCACCCTCCCCTCTCAACACCCGCACATCCAACAGCCTCCCCACCACTCTCCTCGATATCAGCACAAAATCCATCAGTGCTCTCACCACCATTGCACCATGGGCCATCCTTACCCATGTGTCCTTGTGAATATCTCGCTTCTTGAACAAACTGTTCCCCGACCGCCAACTCCTGCTCCATACACAGACCTATCAGGTTTTCTCCACTGTCATTTCTACCGGGTACACTACACCTTCCTATGTCATTCTCCACCACTACATCTCCAACTCTCGCATTAAGGTCACCTAGTACAACTACATTGAAATGACCTCCAAAACT
The DNA here is from genome assembly GCA_016164225.1 of Gammarus roeselii. NCBI lineage: Eukaryota > Metazoa > Arthropoda > Malacostraca > Amphipoda > Gammaridae > Gammarus > Gammarus roeselii. The sequence goes on from SDVV010037112.1 coordinate 5,181, forward strand.
CTCAATACATTCACCCAGGTCAGTCCAGAATTGCTCCCTCTCCTCTTCACTCCTCTCGCTGCCAGGTCCGTAAGCACTCACAAATGCCCATCTTTCTACGCCTAACTTAACTTTCACCCACATCAATCTTGAGGACACCTACTTCCATTCGGTAGCGCTACTAGCCAACCGATCACTCAATATCAAGACCACACCTTCTCGTGCCCTACCTTCCTCCACACCAGACTTTCTTCCACACACCACACCAAACTCACATTCGCCCTTACCTTTCAACTTTGTCTCACTCAGCGCCAACACATCAAACTTCCTCTTAACATCATTCGTACTACAGCCACGCACATTCAGCGACCCTCACAATAGGGTTCGGAGAGGCGTGTGCCTCTCCTCCCCCCGCTCGTCTTGCCGTCTTCGAGGAAAGGTTTCACTGAGAACGGGATTCCTAGCCCCTTCGCTCCGGCCCGTTTAGTCGCCTTTTACGACACGCTGGGGTTGCGGTAGCACGATTCTACTCCCGGCTACGGGGCCCCCCTTTAGTCGCCTTCTACGACACGCGGTGGATCCGGTAGCAAGATTCTAAAGCCCCGGCTACAAAGTTTTAGATGATAGAAACGAAGACAAAATGCATAAAACTATACACATATAGACAATAAGATGTATTGCAACGACCACCGTACATGATTAATATGTACTATGGTGCAAACAAACTTTCCGCACCTTAAACGATACTCAAATTTACCTGTATTTTTTTGTGTTCTATTGCAGTATTTGGTGTCATGACTGACCTGAACAGGCAGTGCATCTAAACCCAGCGTGCTATAACTTATAGATTTAATCAATGTTCACCTTAAACCTGGTGATGATGACCGTCCTTCTTATTAATGCCTGCTAGCTCTTCTTGCCGCGTTCACTAACCGCGCTGTGTTTCTGTTTAGGCGCCGGTGGTACTTCGCCAGCAGACCAACGACACCACCACCACCTCCACCATCGACGAAGACGCAAGCAAGCTCCTCACCACAGCCCACGCCGCCTCTTTCGCTCCCGTTGCTGAAGTCAAAGTTAACGGCGTGGTCAAGAACGATCAGAAGAGCGAGGTCAAGAGCGCTGCACCTCAGGCGCCCTACAAGAGATTTATCGGAGCCGAAGAGAAGATTCAAGAAGAGCTCCGAGACATGCAGCAAAGAGAGGAGGAGCTCAGGTAGCGTGGCTACACTGCATGGCCTAATCTAGAAGGCTGCTCTCGTCAACTTTAGAATTAAAAAAAAACTAATAAGATCGAGGCACTTCTCAGAATTAATCTAATGATAATGGGATTATTTTTAACTTCTTCAAGCATTTCTCTACATTTCATGTCATTTTTTCATACGATCTCACAAAATTCAGTGCCTACTTGCCCAAGCTAACCAACCAACAATCTTGGCACTGCTGTTTGCTTACAGTGTCTACGAGACCTGCATTACAGAATTTATTTCTTGATAAGCAATCGTCCTAAAGACGAAATTGATCATGTTTTGTCATCTCTGTGATCAATAAAAGAACGTCAATCGTTTTAGACTGTTATCAGTTGAAGTATCAAATTTGTTTCGTTATAGTCTTATAATTATTTTGCATTACGAACAATGTGCTTTTACATTGTTAGGAGTGTCTTCAGATTTTTGGAGTGCAAGCCTAACTAACCAAGAGAGAAGTTATGCGAGTATAAGTTTGCATAGTATTATTACCTCGCATTTTTAGAATGTTAAGAGTGATCTAATTTCAAGACTGCTTCAACCTCCACAGATTTGGTCTAGTCTGCATCTGTCATCTTTTCTGAAAATAATTGGTCATCGTAAAAACCATGTCCTCCACGTACGTGTTGCGGCCGTTTTGATCAACGCTTTTTAAGGCAAAGGCAAAGTTTCGTAAAAAGACTTAGAGAGCTTCGGACAGTGTTTTAAAAAGAGTTCTACAATACACTATGCAGATGATATTGTTGCGCACGAGCTTTGGTCGAGATGAGACCATCAATCCAATCTGATCGAATTTGTTACTGTTACAGAAGCCTGTAAAAGGATCCTTTAACAGTCACGACATAATACATCCAATACCTATGAGCCACTCTTTCTCATGTGGCTCTCGACACCGTCCCTGGTGTGCCCCGTCACTCTCCCTCGTGTATCCCTTCAACACCCTCTATCCTCCCTCACCCTTTCCTTGAGTGTTCCCTTCACCCTTCCTCGTGGGCACCCCTCACCATCCCTCCTGTGCTCCCTTCACCCTCCCTCGTGTGCTCTCCTCATCTTATCTCTTGTGCTCCTCTCACCCTCGCTTCTGTAACCCCCTCATATACCTCTTCTGACATCTCATTCTGCACCCCCCTTTCTCACGTTACGCTGTCATTGAGCAGAACCGCAAAACATGTCCTCTGACCACCTCACAATTGTGAGCAATTTTGATCCTGAATCCATAAAATACCCCCTCATTCTTTTCGTAACTACGAAGAATAGATTGAAACAAATACACCGAGTAAATAGAGCCTGCTGTACACCACATCGATGCAGCCACAAAACACCACCACCGTGCTTAAATATGCAGATAGACGACATATACCGCCGGGTTCGTCCGTAGCTTCCATCCATTTTATCGGCCTCCAATAAGCGCATTACTCAGCAGTGAAACCACCTCCGTAATGTATCCTCCGCAATGTACCCTCCGCCACCGACAGAATCATTCAGATTCAGACCCTGAACTCCGAAAAGATGCCGACATCCGCAAGCAACAGACGAACTGGTGGTGGGATGGGCAGGCAAACACAAACTTTCCTCAACACAACACCGCTTCAAAATACAACACACCACAACCACACTGCTCACCAACATCACACAGACCTTCCACGAAGGCCTGAACCCCAAAAAAAAGCAGCCCAACGCACCGAGGTATGCGCCATTGACATTGGTAATGATTTCGACACAGTTCCAATACGCGTCCTTGTAAAGAAAATCTTCAACACACACATCCATTTAAGCTACAATAAGTGGCTTGTTAATTTCCCCTCTAGCAGACATTGATACACAGTGTACAATAACAAACTATAAAGAACACGCCACTTCCCCAATGATGTTCCCCAGGGTTCCGTCCTTTTTCGATCACTCTTCAACGCCTTCATGCACGATCTGCCCACACCAACCCAATGAACACCTACTTCAGCTCATACGCGGATAACCGCAGCAGCACATCCTCAGAAAAAAGTCATCCGTAACATTATTAACAACAGACAATAGTGAACACCGCATCTACCCTCATGTCACACTTAACAATCCCATACCCCACAGTCCCACTACCACGATCATAGGAGTAACATGCGACACAGCCAAACCTAGACGGAACGTGACGGAGCACTTGACACAATTACCTTTGGACTCTCTAAGGAATCAATTACAATACTGTTCAAACAATCCATCAGACCCGTCATTTCCTACGCAAACACTGCCTGGTCCACTGACCTTGCTCCCACACACATTAATTCCCTACAAGGAATACAGAACACGGCCTTGAGCATCGTAACGGATGGTGCACTAAACGCACGTGCATGAGGAAACCAAAGTCCTCTCTCTCGAATATTTCATTATGCAGAGGACACAATTCTTCAACAAAATGGTGGTCTAGGCCCCTCCCTGCCACCACCTACTGATCTCACGTGAAACCCACCGAAACATACATAACACACCGGTAGCACACTTCGGCTCCCTTTACACCACCATTCCCCAGCCTACAGACAACACATCTATGCCTAAATGGATACACACTCATTTCATAGCTCCTGCACTGACTGATCATGATCGAACACGGTTCTACAGAGTTACCCACCGTAGGCAGACGTGGAGGAATTGGGCTTTGCTATAGGTGACAGGGTTCACCTGTCGAGGCTGAGGAGCGCGCACCACATGGCCCTCAAGTTATACCAACGTAGAGTGGGTGACAGGGTTCACCTGTCGAGGCGGAGGAGCGCGCACCACATGGCCCTCAAGTTATACCAACGTAGACTGGGTAATGCCGATAGGGTCGAGCACGCTTTATCTTTGTGCCGTGCCCTGGTATTGCACCTGACAGGCTCAATTATAATATCACGTCGGTTTGTTAACATTGGAAGTGTGCGTCAGACAGCATCAGTTTTCTCAGGGGTGTAGGTCTAATATAGGGGCTGCACCAGTCGTAATATTCCCAACATTCACATGTCGATGGGTATTCGGGCTTTCAGGCTGCTCGCTGGCCTTAGCTACTTCACCACAGGAGGAGCTCAAGCTGAGCAACAACAACAACGTCTTCGCTCTCCCTTTCTTGTGTGCCCCCTTTACCTAATCGCGTGTGCCCCATTTACCTACTCTCGTGTGCCCCCTTTACCTACTCTCGTGTGCCCCCTTTACCTACTCTCGTGTGCCCCCTTTACCTACTCTCGTGTGCCCCCTTTACCTACTCGCGTGTGCCTCCTTTACCTACTCTCGTGTGCCCCCTTTACCTACTCTCGTGTGTCCCCTTTACCTACTCTCGTGTGCCCCCCCTCACCCTGTCTCGTGTGCTCCCCTAACCCTTTCTAGTGTGCTCCCCTAACCCTCTCTCGTGTGCTCTCGTCACCCTCTCTCGTGTGCTCTCGTCACCCTCTCTCGTGTGCTCTCGTCACCCTCCCTAGTGTTCCCCCCTCACCCTCCCTCGTGTTTCCCTCATCAGGCAAATGCGAACACGCAACATGGCGCGCTCGCAGCCCAACCTCTTGGAGATGGGCCTCAGTGAAATCAACTTCGAAGAGGAACATCACAACGGCATCGAAGTAGAGGTCGGGGAGGAGGAGGATGGCGAGGCAAGCCTCAGGAGCGCCGTGTCTAACCCCAACCTGCTCGACGACGGACCTGATGCTAAGACCTTGAAGGTGACACATCGTTTAGCATTAGAATGTAATTAGGTACGAGGTTTCTTTCATGGTCATTTGAGGGAATCTTACGACTGAGAAGGTTGTTTGCGTTTCCATTGATTTCTTTCGAATTAACTGCGGTAATTGCCTGAAATATTTGGTCGTGTCTGCCTATGCTCACCGTAGGTGGAGTGGCTGAATGTCGGGTGTGACTTCTTTGACAGAGGGTCTCCTTGTTAGCAAACCTAGATCTTTTCTAAATTTAAGTCTAAACTGTTGACTTCATAATTCCATTCAAGATTACAACTTGCATGAGCTTTAGCTGCAAAAAGTTCGAAAAGAGACTGCTCAAATATAGAGCGTAGTAAAAGCGACTCGGCCCATATTCAGAAAATAATAAATGCGACTCTGCTCAAATACGAACTAGTAAAAGCAACTCGGCTTAGGTCGATTTGGGCCTCCTTTCCACCGGAGCCTCAACGTATCTCAGCTTCAATGTTGAAATTAGTAATAGCGACTCAGCTCAAACATAGAAAGTAGTAACAGCGACTTGACTTATTTATAGAAAGTAGTAAAAGCGACTCAGCTCGAGTATACAGATACAGACCCTGGGCCAAAATCCCCCAGCAAGGTAGGTGGCCGACGGCAAGGCGCACCTAACACTCTCATACACTCACACTTCTTAGCTCTTTTGCGTAAAAGGGTCCGGCCGGGGACCCCGCAACACACCCTCCGAGTCGAGGTCAGTTTCGGCAGCAGGGTCCGACAGCGTGACTGGTGTACCCTTGCTACGTCCTGATGACCGACCCCCCC
>SDVV010037113.1:0-10875 GCA_016164225.1 Gammarus roeselii
TCTACCGCCAACGCTAGGTCTCTACCGCCAACGCTAGGCCTCTACCACCAACGCTAGGTCTCTACCGCCAACGCTAGGCCTCTACCACCAACGCTAGGTCTCTACCGCCAACGCTAGGCCTCTACCGCCAACGCTAGGCCTCTACCGCCAACGCTAGGTCTCTACCGCCAACGCTAGGTCTCTACCGCCAACGCTATGTCTCTACCGCCAACGCTATGTCTCTACCACCAACGCTAGGTCTCTACCGTCAGCGCTATGTCTCTACCGCCAACGCTATGTCTCTACCGCCAACGTTAGGTCTCTACCGCCAACGCTAGGTCTCTACCGCCAACGCTATGTCTCTACCACCAACGCTAGGTCTCTACCGCCAGCGCTATGTCTCTACCGCCAACGCTAGGTCTGGCGCAACCAGCTTTTTGTTGGTCTGTGCAATATTTGAATGTGAAATGGTTTCAGGTACCTTAAGAATTCAATTTTCTCCGTCGAATTACAGTAACTGATTAAAACTACCTTGCTTCTCAAAGAAGCTATCCAATTTGTAAACTCTGTATACATTTTGCGGGACACCCTGTGTACCGAAAAGATGTCTATGATGAACCCATTAGCTATCAATTTGCTAGGGAACCAAGTTGTTGGCTGTGTGTGTGTGTGTGTTCGGTCTAACATGAACAATTGGTCCATATTTTCTTTGGTGTATAGCATCTTCTCATCAAACTTCATTTTGGATCTGGATTATTATTCCTTTGGATGATACCCTCGTGTTATATGATTATATATGCATGTTTCTTTACCGACGAAGATATTTTCTAAGGTGAGCTCTTTAGCTAAGTATAGAGTGCATGGTTCAGGAGGAGGGCTGCTGCTGACTTATTTTTAAACCCATGAACAGTTTTATATTGTTGGCCCGTCTTATTCCCGTACGTCGTTCATTGTTGGCCCCTCTTATACCAGTGCGTCGTTTACGTTGGTCCATCTTACTTCAGTGCGTCGCTTATTGCTGGCCCGTCGTACTTCAGTGCGTCGCTCATCGCTGGCCCGTCGTACTTCAGTGCGTCGTTCATCGTTGGCCCGTCGTTCTTCAGTGCGTCATTAATCGTTGGCCAGTCGTACTTCAGTGCGTCGTTCATCGCTGGCCTGTCGTACTTCAGAGCGTCGTTCATCGTTGTTCCGTCGTACTTCAGTGCGTCGTTCATCGTTGGCCCGTCGTAATTCAGTGCGTCGTTCATCGTTGGCCTGTCGTACTTCAGTGCGTCGTTCATAGTTGTTCTGTCGTACTTGAGTGCGTTTTTCATCGTGTGCCCGTCGTCCTGGCTGTTCCGGTGCCCTGAATTAATGCGTCTTAAGGTAATTACTCCACTTGTGGGGGGCGATTGACTTCCTTTGGGGGCACGCGCCTGTTCACGCTCAGTGGGGGGGGCTACCTAGTGAGGGTCAAGACGTAAGGTGTGTATGTCACACAAGCGGTGGTTCATGTGACTTGTTTAGTGGCGGATGTCTCATCCTTCTCAACACTCCCTCTACCCCACCTCCTCCTCGACCATCCTCCCCCGCTCCCGGTGTTGACTTCTGACAGGTCAGGTCGTTTCTTACGCGACGCCCGCACGCTAGCTTCCCAGTGGCGGACCAAATTAAATTCATCTGCACAAGCTTCAATTACTTTGTCCGACAGACCGCTGAGAAACCTGGACAAGCTGATCTTCAGAATAGGGCTGTAACAACACTCACGTTAATTATAAACTGGCCCAATTAGCAAATTGGTGCTTGCAGTGAAGTTGCCGTAGTGCGGTTACTCGTAGTGCGGTTACTCGTATTGCGGTTACTCGCCGTGGGATCGCTCGTAGTGTGGCTGCTCGTGGTGTGGCTGCTCACAGTGTGGCTTCTCGTAGCGTAACTGCTCGCAATGTGGCTGCTTGTAGTGTGGCTGCTTATAGTGTGGCTGCTCATAGTATGGCTGCTCGTAGTGTGGCTGCTCGTAGTGTGGCCGCTCGTAGTGTTTTTGCTCGTGATGTGGTTGCTCATGGTGTAGTTGCTCCTAGTGTGGCTGCTCGTACTTTAGTTGCCCGTAGTGTGGCTGCTCGTAGTGTGGTTGCTCGTTGCGTGACTGCTCGCAATGTGGCTGCTTGTAGTGTGGCTGCTCATAGTATGGCTGCTCGTAGTGTGGTCGCTCGTAGTGTGGTCGCTCGTAGTGTGGCTGCTCGTAGTGTGGCTGCCGTAGTGTGGCTGCTCGTACTTTAGTTGCCCGTAGTGTGGCTGATCGTAGTGTGGTTGCTCGTAGCGTGACTGCTCGCAATGTGGCTGCTTGTAGTGTGGCTGCTCATAGTATGGCTGCTCGTAGTGTGGTCGCTCGTAGTGTGGTCGCTCGTAGTGTGGCTGCTCGTAGTGTGGCTGCCGTAGTGTGGTTGCATGGTCACGGTGGAGGAGGAATTGATTTGCTGGCTCTTGGTGGCGGTGAACGACTGAAGCTGCTTGGTTGATTCAGCACCGGCGTTTGGACGGAATGGAACTAAAGTCCTTTTGTGTTGCGTTCAAAGCCTGTGCACTAAATACTGTTCGTTCATCTTGCAATTAATGTGGCTAGTCCGAAACTTTATAATGAAAAATTTCAACCGTAATAAGATCAGACACAGCATTAATTAATTTGTGTGTAGACACTCTTGTGCTTAGATACTTCCAACACAAGTCGAAATCTGTGTAGATCGAGCAAGGTGAAAATTGATTGTATATACTATTTTTTTCACATATGATCATTACTATTTAACCCCAAAGTGATTTTATTATATTTTATATTCGAATATTGGTATTCTTACAAAACACGGGACTTGATATATTTAACACTTCGTTATAATATGACACGTCTTCTTCACTGAGCTGTCAATGTATCCTACGAGCAGTGCAGGCCATAATGTATCTTACGAGCAGTGCAGGCCATAATGTATCTTACGAGCAGTGTAGGCCATAATGTATCTTACGAACAATGTAGGACACCATGTATTTCACAAGCAGTGTAGAACATAATGTATCTTACGAACAGTGTAGAACATAATGTATCTTACGAGCAGTGCAAGCCATAATGTATCTTACGAGCAGTGCAGGATATAATGTAACACACGGGCAGTGTGAGACACAGTGTCCTACAATCAGTGTAGGACATAATGTATCATACGAGCAGTACAGGATAATATTGTATCATACGGGCAGTGGGACTCAGTGTACCCTTCCAGCAGTGTAGGACATAATGTATCATACGAACAGTGCATTATATAATGTATCATACGGGCAGTGTGAGACACAGTGTCCTACTAGCAGTGTAGGACATAATGTATCTTACGATCTAAACTCACATGGCGACCTCATATTACAGCCCTGAAGACTCGCTGCAAAAGGCAACTGGGCTTATCCTCTCTGTAACATCCTTGAAATTCGGAGCCGATATGGACACCGGCATGACGTTATTCAGTAATATAATACGCTCGCGCATTGACTATGGAGCAAATGTTTTCGGTTCAGCAGCCAAAACCACCCTTGAATCTCTGTCCATCATTGTAAATAACGCCCTGCGCATCACAACCGGTGCGTTCCGTTCCACACCCATCGAATCCCTGAACGTGCTTGCTAACGAGCTTCCTCTTCCGCTGCGGAGAGACAAACTCTCACTACAGTACCGTTTCAAGACAAGGAGCTTCCTTAACAGCCCAGCACTCAGTGACGTCACCAACATTCTCGATAAACGCCTCTTTGCGGCTGAGAAGAACATATGCCCAACCTTTTCTCTATAACTTACTGACCTCGCTGAACATCAGTCGCAAAGCAATCGAGCCTTCATTCTCCTATACCGCCCTACGGGGGAGTGTGCATTAACTTCGCGTTGGGACTCCGGTGGAACATGGAAGCAACTACTACTATTACTACTACTTCATTCTCCTATCGAATTCTTCAAATCAACACGCCAACGTGGATGATTAGCTCACCACTGGTCAACCTAGATTTGCAGATGAACTCCAAAGCAACAACCCCAACCAACACGTACCGCCAAAAATTCTCACGATTACTTGATGAACAGTACTCTGAGCACCGCCATATATACACTGACGGCTCCAAAACATCGGACAAGTTGGGAGCTGCCACCGTAGGTGTAGGCACCTCGCGTTCGGCCACCCTACCCCAAGAGGCCTTTGTATTCTCTGCTGAGCTGCACGCACTCGAATTGGCCATCTTCATAACAAAAAGTAACCGCCTCCCCAAAAAATGATTTATTTTCAGACAGTCTGAGTGTTCTCACCTAGCTGAAAACTCTGCACTACGATCACCCTGCCCTTCGAAAAATGCAACACGACCTATTCACGATGTCCGAGACGGGCCAAGAGGTCGAGTTCTGCGGGATCCCTGGATACGTGGGAATAAGAGGAAACCAGCGCGTAGATTCACTCGGTAAACTGGTGTCTACCCAGCATGAACAATTCATCTTCATACATTACCGATACTGGTTTCCAGTCATCAACTCACGTATAACATAACGATGGAACCACTCTTGGCAACAGAGTGGACAAAAAATGCATGCATATAAGCCATCCGTGGGGAGAGTGGGACGCCAGATTTTCTAATAGGGGAGACCAAGTGTTCATTAACCGTCTGTGCACGGGACACACGTGGATAACCCACAGTCACCTAATGGACGTAGACATGGGACCGGACGCACCACCATGCCCCTGTTGCCACCAAAGAGCAATCAGCGTGAAACACTTACTTATGGATCGTGATGCACTCGCAGAAGCCCGACGAGCCTTCTTGAGTCCCCCGTGCAACCTACAACGCCTGCTCACAGAAACAGAACACCGAAAAAACTTATCGCTTTCAGAAAACACACAGGACTATACGAAGTCATGTGAAATTAACGAGGTTTGAATCATCTCTGGTCCTGAACCCGCTTTCCTCCCTGCGTATTAATTGTGAACTTTAACTTGACTTCGTGCACGAAGCTGTGCAGAATCTACGAATCATCGTGGCCTACGGGGGAGCACTCAGTGACTACACGTCGGAGCTCCGGTGGAAAATAGAAGAAAACTATTTCAACTTCTACTACTACTAATACTACTACTACTACTAATACTACTACTACTACTACTACTACTACTACTACTACTACTACTACTACTACTTACGAACAGTGTAGGACACCATGTATTTCACGAGCAGTGTAGAACATAATGTATCTTACAAGCAGTGCAGGATATAATGTATCTTATGAGCAGTGCAAGCCATAATGTATCTAACAAGCAGTGCAGGATATAATGTATCTTACGAGCAGTGCAAGCCATAATGTATCGTACGAGCAGTACAGGACACCATGTATCTAACGAGCAGTTTAGGCCATGCTGTGTCTTACGAGCAGTGCAGGCCATAATGTATCTTACTAGTATCTAACGAGCAGTTTAGGCCATGCTGCATCTTACGAGCAGTGCAGGCCATAATGTATCTAACTAGTATCTAACAAGCAGTGTAGGCCATGCTGCATCTTACGAGCAGTGCAGGCCATAATGTATCTTACTAGTATCTAACGAGCAGTTTAGGCCATGCTGCATCTTACGAGCAGTGCAGGCCATAATGTATCTAACTAGTATCTAACAAGCAGTGTAGGCCATGCTGCATCTTACGAGCAGTGCAGGCCATAATGTATCTTACTAGTATCTAACGAGCAGTTTAGGCCATGCTGCATCTTACGAGCAGTGCAGGCCATAATGTATCTAACTAGTATCTAACAAGCAGTGTAGGCCATGCTGCATCTTACGAGCAGTGCAGGCCATAATGTATCTTACTAGTATCTAACGAGCAGTTTAGGCCATGCTGCATCTTACGAGCAGTGCAGGCCATAATGTATCTAACTAGTATCTAACTAGCAGTGTAGGCCATGCTGCATCTTACTAGCAGTGCAGGCTATAATGTATCTAACTAGTATCTAACAAGCAGTGTAGGCCATGCTGTATCTTACGAGCAGTGCAGGCCATAATGTATCTAACTAGTATCTAACAAGCAGTGTAGACCATGCTGCATCTTACGAGCAGTGCAGGCCATAATGTATCGTACGAGCAGTACGAGACAAAACCCTTGCAAGGTGCGGATTTTCATTACTCATTTCGTTTTTTTGTGAGGATGTTGTGCACAGGATACTCTGATAATGCATCTAGATACTGTTGGCCCCGTAGCGGGCCAGTCGATAGACGTGCTCACGTGTCCTGCTCGTACAGTATTGTTGGTTGGCAGTGGCTCAGGCGAGTCACGCTGGGCGGCCATTATCGTCATTTTATCTATACTAATGCCCAGGGTACTCGATAAGGCAGTGCATGTAGTGCCACACCGCAGCGTGCTTGCGCTCACCGGGGCTTTTCATCAGATTGGCTGCCTTCATTGCATCCCTGCATTCAGCTTAGGGTATAGATTACTGAAAAATAGGTGCCATTACTGAAATATAGGTGCCCTTACTGAAATATAGGTGCCCTTACTGAAATATAGGTGCCATTACTGAAATATAGGTGCCATTACTGAAATATAGGTGCCATTACTGAAATATAGGTGCCATTACTGAAATATAGGTGCCATTACTGAAATATAGGTGCCATTACTGAAATATAGGTGCCATTACTGAAATATAGGTGCCATTACTGGAATATAGGTGCCACTACTGAAATATAGGTGCCATTACTGAAATATAGGTGCCATTACTAAAATATAGGTGCCATTACTGAAATATAGGTGCCATTACTGAAATATAGGTGCCATTACTGATATATAGGTGCCATTACTGAAATATAGGTGCCATTACTGAAATATAGGAGCCATTACTGAAATATAGGTGCCATTACTGAAATATAGGTGCCATTACTGAAATATAGGTGCCATTACTGAAATATAGGTGCCATTACTAAAATATAGGTGCCATTACTGAAATGTTGGTGCCATTACTGAAATATAGGTGCCATTACTGAAATATAGGTGCCATTACTGAAATAAAGGTGCCAATACTGGAATATAGGTGCCAATACAGAAATATAGGTGCCATTAGTGGAATATAGGAGTTATTACTGAAATATACATGCGCCTACTGGATTATATGCGTCTACTCGATTATTTGCGCGTGCTGGATTATATGCGCTTACTGGATTTACGATCTTGTAATGATGAGAACTCATTTATGTGAAGCCAAGAGCAAGATGTAACGTTTCAATTGCGAATTTTTCCGGTATCGTGTCTATTAGAGTTAGATTCCGATCGATTCCTGATATCAATCTTCTTGAGTTTGTCCTCAGTCGCCTGAACCCTGCTCCCCGCACCCCTCCCCCGTTCTGATCTGGTGCGCGCATTCATAAATCTCCACCAAATCCGCATTCCTGGTGAGCCCGCGGGCCCCTACATGGCACCGAGGTGCTTGGGCGGTGCGGAATGGTGCCATCTCCCCACCATCACTCTGTGACCCTGCCTCCCACGTGCATCCAACCCTCTGGGTGCTCTTCATCCGCGACCGTCTGTGGAACTGTATCCCGGTAACTACAGGCTGCTTACGCCAACACTGGCCGTGGCATGCTGATCTTGGAATTTTTCTGACGTTGCAGCCTCAGCGTTCATGAAACATTACCTGGCCTTCAATGGACCTTGAGCAGTGTTGACGAATATCCACTAGTAGAAATCTTGCCGCAATCATCCTGTTCACTTGATATTTATTTATTTTTTCCTATGCTAATCTTCTGAACGTAATTAACTCCCTTGATACATGATTATAACTCATTATTTCATTAATTATAACTCGTACTTACATTAATTATAACTCATACTTTCATTAATTATAACTCATTATTTAATTAATATAACTCATACTCTCAATAATTTTAAGTCATTATGTCATTATTTATAACCCACCATTTCATTTAGAATTTCATTCACACAATCGTAGTTTCTGCACGTTTTCCATCCACATCGCTTACCTTTATTTCTCTTGACCTTATATCCCATTCGCTCGCCGTTATTCTATTCAACTTTCCTTGGCTGCCTCCTCCACCTGGATTCAATCTGCGTAGGGCCTCGGATACCCTTCGATACACTCCCATCGAACCGTCCCTCGCTGAGAAGATCTAAGCCAATCCTGCCTTAATGGGAACAGGGGCCTTTTCTGCCGGCACTGCTCTGGCTTTGTGGGTCGTGTACCGGCACCTCCTCAGGCTTGACTGTTTGTGTGACGGCACCTCCTAAGACTTGACGGGTCGTGTACCGGCACCTCCTCAGGCTTGACTGTTTGTGTGACGGCACCTCCTAAGACTTGACGGGTCGTGTACCGGCACCTCCTCAGGCTTGACTGTTTGTGTGACGGCACCTCCTAATACTTGACGGGTCGTGTACCGGCACCTCCTCAGGCTTGACTGTTTGTGTGACGGCACCTCCACAGGCTGGTCGGGTCATGTGCCGGTACCATCTAAGGCTTTTTACTGATCGTGCCGGCTCCTCTTCAGGCGTGTTGGGTCATGTGCCGGCATCTCCAGACCTGGCCAGTGGTGTGCCGACACCTCTTCTGACTTGGAGGGTGTGTACAGGCACCTCCTTGGCTTGAATCGTGTGCCCGCACTCTCTTGAACGTGACTGGTCTTGTGCCGACGCTCTCCAGGCTTGGCGGTTCGTGTGCCAGCACTGTCTTGAACGTGACTGGTCTTGTGCCGACGCCCTCCAGGCTCGGCAAGTCGTGTGCCAGCACTGTCTTGAACGTGATGGTCTTGTGCCGACGCTCTCCAGGCTTGGCGGTTCGTGTGCCAGCACTGTCTTGAACGTGACTGGTCTTGTGCCGACGCCCAAGCGTCTTGAACGTGACTGGTCTTGTGCCGACGCTCTCCAGGCTTGGCGGTTCGTGTGCCAGCACTGTCTTGAACGTGACTGGTCTTGTGCCGACGCCCTCCAGGCTCGGCAAGTCGTGTGCCAGCACTGTCTTGAACGTGACTGGTCTTGTGCCGACGCTCTCTAGGCTCGGCAAGTCGTGTGCCAGCACTGTCTTGAACGTGACTGGTCTTGTGCTGACACTCTCCAGGCTCGGCAAGTCGTGTGCCAGCACTGTCTTGAACGTGACTGGTCTTGTGCCGACGCTCTCCAGACTTGGCGGGTCGTGTGCCGGCAACTCCTAAGACTTGGCGAATCGTTTGTTGGCGCCTCCTTAGATTTGTTGAATCGTGTGTTGGTGCCTCCTTTGACTTGGCGAGTCGTTTGTCGAAACCTCTATAGGCCTGGCGGGTCGATTGTCGACACCTTCTTAAACTTGAAGAGTCGTTTGTTGTCATCTTCTATGATTTGACGAGTCATATGTTGGCGCCTCCTTGCACTTGGCGAGTCGTTAGTTGGCGCCTCCTTCTCCTTGGTGAGTCGTTTGTCGGCCCCTTCTCCGGCTTGGCGGATCAAATGCAGACACCTCCTTAGACTTAGCGAGCCGTTTGTTGGCACCTCATTAGACTTGGTGCCTCATTAGTTTGTTTGCGTCTTATTAGACTTGGCAAGTCGTTTGTCTGCACCTCCTTATGCTTGGCGGGCCAAACGCCGCTACCTCCTCAGGCAGGGGGGAGCTCACAGCGGCTCGCGTCCGGGCTCTGGCGGAGATGTACCTCCCTATACCTTGAACCTCATCAAGCCTACGCTTGTCTCAACCCACCCTGTTTCACATACTAGCCGGTGGGGACGGCATTGAGTGCGTCGTCTCTGCTATGTTGATGTAAACGCAGCCAGCAGTGCGCTGCTTGGTCCTCTGGCCTATCAAACTTCAATACAGCGAAGCCACAACGTAAACACAGAATTTTTTCCAGGGGAAAGGAAAAAATCCCCATCAATTTTTCCCTAAGAAACGTTGAGTCCAAGTTTGGTACGAACTCTAATTCTTGTCCCACATGAGGGGATACCTACTCCCCCTTGTCGATTCGATGCAGTGTGGCTGAGGAGCAAGAACATACTGCATGCAAGTAACAATGCTCTGGTGTTTACAGTATCCGAATTATGCCATGCCGGTGGTTATGTATTAAATGCCAACCAGGCTAATAATATTAATGCAGATATCACCAATGACACTCTCTACCGTGCCCCACAATCCGGCACCTCGCTCTCCCTTCCCTCCTTCAAGCTTCCCAAACATGTACGTGTCGGTGGGTATCGGGGGTTTCTGGAGGTGTGCTGGCCTATTTCCACCGCTGCAGATGGAAACCAGAGATAAAAAACAGCAACAGCTTGGCGGTTCGTGTGTCGGTACTTCCTCAGGTTCTACAGAACTAACGTTGGAACATCTTCCGTCCTGATAATATGATCACTACATTATCTATTGTGTCTGTGAGCTGTATGTCTCGAAGGCGATGTAGGTAGGTACCACCAGTTCTGACGGAACACGGTCACATAGTAGGATGCTTGGACGGGACCCATGATTTAGATCAAAGGTCACTGGGTGTCAACGAGGATCTGGAACAGCCAAAAGCACTACTTGGTAGCTGGAACTCATAGTATGAGGGTTGTTGAGGCGGTTCCGCACAGAGTCCTACATTCCTCGGATGAGGGACCATGGCCCTTAGGTGCCACGGTCCACTAGTGAAATCTTGACTTTCGTATGATACTGATTGATACCTTATTTTGTCTTAGAACCTTAGAACCCAAACCACAATTACCGGAAAAGGTGTTGAGACGGACCCTTGTAATCGAGAATTCGTCCAAATTCAGCGTTTTCAGGGTTTAGGTTTGCCAGATGTGCTAGCAACGTTTATAAAATATCGATAAAATGCGTTTAATATGAACTGAATATAAATCTTTCGTCACAAATTCTATAAATTTTTCACCAATGCAGTGTCGTGCGATGAATCAACACCATATATATAG
>SDVV010037114.1:0-10875 GCA_016164225.1 Gammarus roeselii
AACATACCTCCAGTATACGAAGAAACGATCAAATTCCTGGGTCTTGTGTGGGATCCTAAACTCACATGGCGACCCCACATTGCAGCCCTGGCGACTCGATGCAAAAGGTCGACGGGACTTATCCAATCGGTAACATCCCTGAAGTTCGGTGCCGACATGGACACCGGAATGACGTTGTTCAGAGCAATAATACGATCGCGCATGGACTACGGAGCCGTTGTCTACGGATCTGCAGCCCAAACTACTCTCGACAATCGCAAACAATGCTTTGCGTATCACAACCGGCGCGTTCCGCTCCACTCCAATCGAATCACTTAACGTGCTCGCTAACGAACTTCCGCTCCGGCGAGACAAACTTTCACTACAATACTATTTTAAGACTAGAAGTCTTATCATCAATTCAGCAATCAGCTACATCGCTAACATATCTGATAAGCGCCTTTTTGCGGCTAAAAAGAATATATGCCCACCGTTTTCCCTACGTGTGGAAAACTTGCTGACCTCGTTTAACATCAATCGAAAAGCTATTAAGCCGTCATTTTTCTACCGAATCCTTTAAATTAACACACCAACATGGATGATCAACCCATCACCGGTCAACCTAGACCTGCAAATCTACCCTAAAGCAACTACTCCAACTAACGCGTACCGGCAGGAATTTATAAGACAATTCGAGGAAGAATATTTAGAGCACCGCCACGTATACAATGACGGCTCCGAAACCGCGGACGGAGTGGGAGCCGCCGCTGTGTGCGGGGACACCCCACTCTCGGCCACCCTCCCACAAGAGGCCTCCGTGTTCTCTGCGGAGCTTTGCTCACTCGAACTAGCCGTCTCTATCGCAAAAACGCATCGCCTCCCCAAATTCGTCGCATTCTCAGACAGTCTGAGTGTCCTCACCCAGCTTGAAACACTGCACTATGAACATCCTGTTCTACGTAAGATGCAGCACTATCTCTTTGCGATGACCGAGACGGGTCAGGCAGTGGAATTCTGCTGGATCCCCGGGCACGCGGGAATAAGAGGAAACGAACTTGCGGACTCGCTTGCTAAACTGGCATCTACTCACCAAGAACAATTTTTAGCAATACATTACCGTGACTGGTTCCCTATCATCAACTCCCATATAACAACCCAATGGGAGGAAATGTGGCAGCAGACTGGACAAAAAAATGCTTTCAGTCAAACCCTCAGTCGGAGAATGAGAAAAAAAGTTAACCAACAGAAAAAAAAACTAGTGTTCATCAACCGCTTGCGCACGGGACACACGTGGATAACTCACACCCACCTGATGGATGTCGACATAGGACCAAACGCGCCACCATGCCCCTGTTGCCACCAAGTGGCTATCAGCGTGAAACACTTCTGATGGATTGCAACGCACTCGCGGCCGCTCGACGAGCGTTCCTAGATCCCCCGTGCAACCTTTAAAGCCTACTCACGGACCCAACCTACCGTAAAAAGCTTATCGCTTTCGGAAAACACACCGGACTATACGAAGCTGTCTAAACCTCAAGCACCTGCGCAAATGAGGTTGTCCCTCCACCCCATTACGCACAGAAATAACAACACATTTTACGAAGATATGCATTAACTCTCCACTCTCTCGTACGCGCTAGTACGCGAATATGCCACAATTGAAATATGTACTGACTTCATCTTGACAAAACTAATCTTTTCGCACGCGAGGCCGTGCGGACTTACCTGAATCAACGACGGTCGCGCCCTACGGGGGAGCCTATTATGACTCACGTAAGGCTCTACGGAAATGAGGCCCAAATCAAATCTGTCTGAATCAGCTCTAGAGAAAGAAGTAGACCATTGTCAACCAAGTTAAGTAATGGTTTGAAAGACTACTGTTCAGGTCAATGCAGGGCATGTGTGTTGCTGAAACAGATCGAGAGATAACTAAGGAAGATTAATTGAACATTTGCATGACTATGGACCTCTCGACCAATGTGTTCATGATACCATAGTCGCTTGCGTACGATCACAGAGGCGCTTTGTGTGTGGTGTTAGAGTTCTGGCATCTGGAATATACAATGCAAACCTCGATATAAGTTAAACTTTATTTTAACAGTTCTTTTGCATTTTCTCTAAACCAATATTGAATAGAAGAAAGGGGTGAACGATGTCAATGTGTTGGCAACAGTTTTGTAGGATTTTGTACTTCAAAACCTCAGCCCGTTTCAAGTTGCTGTCGTTGTTCTGAAAACGAGGTGAAACACTAATAGTTCCTACCCGTTAATGATAAAATGGCTTGGACGTGGAAATGCTCTACCTGATATTGAAAAGGTACAATCATTGAAGAAAATGCTGTGATACACTTAATAAAGGCTACAGCTGAATGATTAGACCACAGGTTTGCACTGTCAAATGTTTATCCAAGGATCCGTTGCTGAGGAAGGAGAATCCAGATACAGTCACTTCTTAGAAAATAAATGTAAGGGATCCTGCATAACTATAAGCAATAACGCACTGCAACAGTTATTGTTTTACTCAACATCTGCTACACCACAGCCAGCGCACAGCTCAAAGCCCGGAACCCACCTACATGTGATGTGCATGCTAGGGACGTATCAGCGGGTGCAGGTATTTATATTGTGCCTATATCCCTGAGGAAGTTGATGCTGTCTTTCGGGCGTCGGCGCAGATCACGCACCGACGAAATGGTATGGTCGAGTCGGCCAGGTGCTACGGCTGGACACGACGTCATGACGTGGTCGACAGTATCGGGCAAACCCCGGCATCGCAAACAATGGTCGGAAGGGACATTCCACAGTCTATGCTGGTATGACTTGAGGGCCGTGTGTTGCCCGAACCACAGCCGCGACAGGTGGACGAGGTCACCCCTGGGCAACCCCAACTTCTTCGCGTCCTCTTCAGGCGGGTGGCCCTGCAGGACCGTGTTGACTGTGTTTGCCCAATGCAAGGGCTGTGAAGTGTGTGTATATGTTTGTGCATAGAAGGGTTTGTCTGTAGGACGGGAAATGGTCGTGTGGTGATAGCCGAAGTCTAGGGTTCGACGGTGATTCATTAGGTGGTGGCAGGGATGTATTTGGTCTATGATCTTGTTGAAAAATTGAATCCCTTGGTTTTCTCATGCAGCTTGAAATTGGTGTGGTCTGTGTGCAGGTCCGTTTTCTGTATCCTTTGTAAGGAGTTGATGTGTGTGTGTCTGTGTGTGCTAGGTCAGAGGACCAGGCAGTTTTTGCGTAGGAGATGACGGGCCTACTAAATTGTTTGAATAGTGTTTTAATCGTTATAGCAGTAGCCATTATAAGCGACATTCTAGAAAATGCATGCCGAGGAAAATGCGACCAACAAACGTTCGGAAAGTTGAATACTGTTGACGCGGATAGCATGAAAAAAACGGGATGATATGGGCTAATGAGAGCATAAAACTCGACTAGAAAAACATAGTGTTCGTGGACGGATCAACTTCAACACAGGATGCTCATAACAAGTGGCTGAAAGTTAAGTCTTCCACGTCGATAGGCAGCATGTTATGTTTTGTTGCTAGCATGACATTTAAGGGATTATGAATTTGGGTTTAATTTTGAATATTTAAGATATTGGTCAGCTCTCGGCTGTCGTTAAGTTAACGTCCGCAGCTTATTGCTAGTTCACCCTCTCCTTCACCCCCTCCAGGCGCGTCTGTTAGGTTCACGGGCCGCACGGAGTCACAGCCCAGCCGAGGAGGGTGGGGGGTGAACACCCTTTTTCTTTACAGAATCTCCTCTTCTTCATCCTTCACTGTTTTCTTTAAACTTATCTCAGACTCCTTCCTAACAACTTTCCTAATAATCGTGGCATACAAAAACACACACATACACCTACTTACACACACACACACCTTCATACACACACAGTCGCACGCACACACAGACGCACAAACACACACAAATACACACACATACCCACACTGACACGCGCTCACAGACACGCGCTCACAGACACGCGTGCACACACACACAGACACGCGCGCGCGCACACACACACCTACACACACACACACACCTTCTCGCGCACACCTACACACTCACACACACACCTACACACACACCCGCACCCACACATACACACACCAACACACACACACATTTACACTCACTCGCGCCCGGTCTTTTCTTCATCTTTCCCCCTCCCCCCCAGCAAGCGTTGGAGCGCGTAGCCCGTCCTTAAGGGCTACTGAAAATTGTTGGGCTCTGAAGCAGAGTGGGTAGTGTGTTAATCCCCCTTACTGCCATCCGAGGAGTGCTGGGACCATATGGCCTCAGCACCCTGGGAGTCCCTGTACCTCGTGTGGCACCACAGACGTTCGCCGCGTAAAGGACTTTGACTTTGCGCAGTATTAAACCGAACTCGAACATTGAATAAGAAAAACACAGTCTATGCTTGATGCAGAACTGTTTGCTTGTTTGACATTCAGCGCCTGAAGGACGATGGCTCCAACGCGCTAGAAAGCCTTATTACTCTAATCTTATCTAATCTATTGCTAGTTCAGTGAGTCTGCATCAATGTGATAGCTCCAAGACATCCCCTCACCCTGTCTTAGTGAGACCTTTTTCTGCAGCATAATGCGGCGCAAGCTAATGCAAGCACTAGGAGACACGCTGATGAACTGTCCAGTGTCATCTCATTTGAAACACACGGAGAATGCAGAAAAATGGCAGTTTGCCCTAAAAGTGGACTTATGTACAGTATTCAAATGCGGTAGCTTTAGTTTGTGCCGAAGCTGAGCCAAAATTACCAAAGTCATCCATAGTGGCGGTGTCGACAAATAGAAATGTCATTCCAATCAATTTATTTTTTATGTTGATCAATGGAATATAAAAAAAAATCCAGAAAACCTAAACTACATAACTTCTTGGATGGTAAATCTGGGCAATGCTCCACCTTACTAATATGACTACGCGTTACTTATTGGCCTGAGGTTACATTTTTTGTCGACTTTCAAGTCAAAATTATTTGAAACTATTACCGTGGTTAACAATGTAAATGGCTTCGTGTCAATAAGTTGAGCTGCATCACCTGACAGTCAACCGGTGGTGCAGGGGAGGGTGATATCATTTATGTTGACCCCAGAGAAGTGGGATGTTACTATGCCTGCATCTTCCTGCATTCTGGAGTTTCCTTCATTCATTCCACCAGCAATATGTTGGGGAATATACGACCTTGTTGGATCATTTGCCTCTTCATGTAGAGCTCTCATTATGTGCGCTCCCTATTATGGCAGAAGCTGATGCAGCCTCTCAATCCAAAAAGGGCAATTCACTGACACTGACAAAATAGAAACCTTTTGTTCAATTCTTATTGATAAGCTATCTGTTCTGCCACCGGAGTTGATTCAGATGCATGCAAATGCTGATGTGGATAAATTTGATGTGCTCTATGGGTGTATATGCAATGTCTGTGAGATAAGCATTCGGGATAGAGACGCCGCGTGGAATGTTGGGTCCCGGGGTAGACCTGGCATTTGGCTGTCTTGCATGACACAAGCGTAGCAGCCTGTGTGCTATAGCAAAATGGCCTCCTGCCTAGGGATAAAACAGAACAAAAAGCGCCTGCAAATACGCATTTCTCTTCTGTAAGAAACATGAGGACAAATTATTTGCAAATAGTTAGCGTTTCTCAATGTGTGAATAGTATAACAGGGGAGGGAAATACTGCTGAGATGTGTCGCAACCACTTTGATGGTATAAAGAAAGTGTCAACAATGATACTGAGTCAAATATTGTTAATGAGGCGCTTAACCAGAAACAATAATGATGAAGTAAATATGTGGGAACTTATATCAGCGGTTAAGAGTTTATGAAATGGAAAAGCCTTGAGGAAGGATGGTCTTGTTCAATTCCTCCATGTCATGTCTCTTTTCTCCACTGGTTGCCTCAAGTCTAACTACCTACCAAAGCTACTTATGGATGTAGTTGTAAAACCTGTTATAAAAACGACGACAAAATGTGTGACGGACGTAGGCAACTACAGACCAATATGAATTGCTATTGCTGGATTGAAGCTACTAAAAGTTGTGATTCAGAACAAGCTTGGCAAATGTTTCCAAACAACAACTTGGGGTGTATGGATGATTATTCATTTTATAGATCATTAACACTTTATTTTAGTATTTCTTATTTCGTAAGCTGTATTATCTATCTGTGCCCTTTTTTCATGGTGATAAATTTTGGATTAGGTGGACTATGCTGTGCGTTAGTTAGTCTAGTCCAACCTACGGTTGGAGAATTTGCACTCTTTTGGGCGCCTAATAAATGTCCTAGCACAGCTAGGCGTTTTTGATGGCTAAAAGGTGAATTAATGTTGCTGTTAATCTTAGAGAGTGAAAGTCGTACATGGCACTGTGCGTGGAAGGGGAGAGTCAAGGCAGGTTGAGGCGAGTGGAGACGAGTCGACTGGCAAGGCAATGAGTTGAGACTAACCGAGGCTGGTTGAAACTAGGTGACCCGGGAGTGGGGGGTACTCTCGGGACTCAAGGGACCTGGGGGTTTCGGGAACCCGGGGACTTGGAAAACCAGAAGGATTTAGAGGGATCCACTTGGACCCTTCTGGGGCCCTTTGGGACACCCTTGAGACCCTTTGGGACCCCCTTGAGAAACTTTGGGACCCGCTTAGGGCCCCTCTGAACCCTGGGACCTCTGCTTCCCCCTCTCCATGCTGTAAAACCTATACACAGAAAAATGTATGTAGGTGAAATGCTTGAGTGGAGCAATTACCCATCACAGTCCGCAGATTACTGGCGCAGAGGGCGAGGGTCGCGTCGAGATCAGTCAGAACATGTTGAGGCAAGTCGAGTTAGTCGCGACGAGCCGAGACTGGCCGGAATGATTCGAGACAAGCCGAGATGAGCAGAGACGAGGGGTCTTGAGGGACCCGGGGAGCTCGGGAAGACCCGGGGGACTGGGGTTACCCTCCGGGATTTGGGGGGGGGGGCTCTATTGGGACCCAAAGGACCTCTGCTTCCCCCTTCCCTATCCCCTTAAATAATGAGTGCGAAATCAATAATCCAAGCAGTTTTTCTGCCCGTGACGAACATGCCTTTACTCTCTTCTTCACGATCCACAATTTTGTCATGTTTAATAATGCTAGTGAATTTGTGCGGGAGTTTCGGTTTGTGATTTTGTGAATAGGTGTTTTTTCTTCAGTATGTGCTTGCTTGCACGTGCACGGACCATATGTAGTTTCTGGGGTTAACCTGGACGGCGCAGCTATAAACCTTGTGATACGTTGCTGTTGGAATTCATATAAACCGTGAAGCCATGGTCCTCGTACCAATTTTGACGATACTATCTGTGCGCACTGGCGCGCGTGCATATTACTCTTGCAATTCTGAGTGGTTGGTGGTGATGATTCATTTTGTCTGAGTCTTTATCTTACCTGAATAACTAAATTGTACCGCTACTTAACTAGACCGCATAGTTGTAAACATTGTGTTGCGTTGCTGTTGGAACTGACTTTATCCGTGTAGCCGTGAACCTTGTACCAGTCCCAACGATGATACCTGTGTGCACTAGCGTGCGTACATGTTACTCGTGAAGTTCTAAATGATTGGAGGTGAGTATTCGTTCCATATGAGTCTTACCTGAATAAATGTAGTGTACTGTGGTCAACCTGGACCGCGTGACGGTCTAGGTCGTGTTGCATTGCTGTCAAAGCTGACTTTGTCCGTCTAGCCGTAAACCTTGTACTAGTCTCGACAATGCTATCTTTGCAAACTAGCGTGCATATATATTACTCTTGAAGTTCTAAATGTTTGGAAGCGGAGGTTCGTTTGGTCTAAGCTTTTTTCTTATGCGCACCAGCGTGCGTCTGACATTGCTAAAATGTTCACTTTTTTTAACATTAAAATCGTTGTATTTTTTCTCGCACACTGAGCTGTGCAAGCCTAGGGGAATCCATGATCATCAAGCCCTAGAAGGAGCCTATTATGACTCGCGTTGAGGCTCTGGGGGAACTGAGGATCAAATCAAGTCCAAACAACATCAAACCAGTTTGGCTTTCAGCCTCAACATGGGACAGAAATGGCTATTTTTATCTAGAGCAAACTAATAATTTTTTTGGCAGTAGAGGCTCGCCAATGTACTTGTGTTTTTGAGATGCCAAAAAAGCCTTTGACCGCAATTATTGTTGGACGTTCAAGATACTAATTGAAAGAGGGGCGTCTATGCACCTCGTAAAACTAAAATGCTCGTACCAACCACAACAACAATGTGCGGTACGGTGGAACTTCAACATCAAATCCCTTCCAAACAACCAATAAAATTAGGCAGGTAGGCCTTCGTTTGCAGCCTACACAAGCCTATAGCTCCTAGCCGGTTTTTGTGTCATATTGGCGACTGCTGTATTAATGTAATTAGCTATGCCAACGCCATGGTCCTCCTGGCCCCTCTTATGGATGTTTTTCGAATTTTGCTAAATATATGCGGGGCGAAGGCCAAGGGCATGGTCCTCCAGGCCCCTCATATGGATGCTTTTCAAATTTTGCTAAATAAATGAGTGACAGATTGAGTACAATACTAGCTAATCTGTTTGTATGTCTGTCCTACAAATAACTACATCTAGACATCCTACCTAAATTTTGGTTAGTATAACTACCAATAATTCTATGTATCTATGGTAAACTAGTCTTTTATGTCTTAGCTTTAAGGTCTTGGCTTGGTCCAGGAGGGCGCGTTATCTATGAGTGGAGCGATAGCAGTGTACGTCTGCTCACAACACAATTTATTTTACTCGGAGCCCCCCTCAGATGCAGGAGCTCATTTGGCGGCAACTCCACGCATGGTTTAACGATTCCACTCAAAAATAGATTTGGCTAATGCATCATACTATATTCTTATTCCTATTATCATACATGATTATCTATACGTCTAGTAAATGATCCAAGAGCAAGCAATTGGACACAGCAGCGGAACAGACCAAAGATGGAGGGGGTAAGGGTTTCTATCCTCCCCATCTTAGGACTGCCCATCTGGTGTTTACCAACTTCCTTCACGAATTGGCCACATCCATAGGTTTGCAATGGAATGTCATATGGCGGATGGAGCATGTGGAATGTTCTCCACAAATGTAACTCAGTTGAATTATGGGGACAATTTTCCTACTTAAATCTCTTGATAACAAACAACCGGTGTGACAATGCTAATATCTCCAAACAGCTTTAGGAATTGAACGTGGTTGGCAATCAGTTTATAAGGAAATTCAACTTTTGCATGACAGGTCTAAAATCTTTTGCTACTTTATCTACTGCAACGCACTGTGGTGTAAGTACACAAGTAACTATCTGTAAACTGAGAGTTGCATCCAATGATATTTTCCATAAGCTTGATTGGTGTACCTAGAAGAACAAGTGCTAGCTTTGTGTTCTTGGCATATAAGGTTGACTGTCATAAGATTTCAGCTAGGAAAAGTGCCTATAGCTTCCAGGAGCATATTATAAATTCTAATATTCCCTTCTTGGAGGCTTTATGTAATAATGAGGGATACAAATTATTTCCAATAATAGAGAGATAGGACAGAATCTTGCTGGTGCAATAAGATCCTGATGTTAATAGAAATACTGTTTGACATTTATCTGCCTTTCCTTGTTGTGGGCCCATTGTGAAAGTATGGATATCAGGCTGGGAAACGTCCCTGATACATTACTAACAGGTGATTATGTGCTTAACCTCACTAACATTGAGTTTTATTGTATACATATTCATGTGGGAGAGGGACCTGAAATTATCCAGGCGTGCTTGTCACCAACTCAACTTCTGAATCTATGTCACATATTTCATCCCAACTCTTCCATGTATGTTCTTTTGGTGCCTAAATTGAATGTTCTGGTAGAAATGCTTTGTCAAATTTGTTCTCTGTCATCATTATTGTACCATCGAGTGCTTCAATAAGGACCATTATTATTATTATTATTATTATTATTATTATTATTATTATTATTATTAAGACAAAGACCCAGGTGATGCAGTCATTCCAGTGATAGGTTAATATTCTTGGCCATTCCTCTAATTTGGTCTTGATGAATGCGCATCCACTAACCAGTTTGCTCCTTTTGCAGCTTACCAACCAGCGCAATAACCTGCTGAGCCCTCTGGACAGCGCCCTCAAGGGAGAGCTCAAAGGAGTCAAAGGGGACCTCAAGCGGCCATTTGACAGAGCTGCCAAAGACTACGACACCAAATTCGTGAAGATAGAAAAGGAGCGGAAGCAGCAGGTAAGCAGGATATCTTTTGTAGTGGATGCAGACTTCTGTATGTATTCATTAACCCCCTCTCATTTGAAAATATTCATCCCGTCTGAGTGTCAAGTCCACATTGCAGTCCTGTTTCTTTTGCATAGAATGCACATTCATGAGTCATGGCTGCTATGCAGCATCATAATTCGCCATTGCTTCCAACTCCACGAAGCCGCGCCCACTCTGCAAGGACCGTGTCAACCATTTTTTAAACTAACAAGTTATCTACCATTGCCTTTGCATTTTAGTGCTGTGGCCTATAGAGTTAATGCTCTTAGGTTTCTTCTCTATTTCGGCAGGAGCTGGGATCCAGGCTTAACAAAGT
The DNA here is from genome assembly GCA_016164225.1 of Gammarus roeselii. Classification (NCBI taxonomy): domain Eukaryota; kingdom Metazoa; phylum Arthropoda; class Malacostraca; order Amphipoda; family Gammaridae; genus Gammarus; species Gammarus roeselii. Next base: position 10,572 of record SDVV010037114.1, read on the forward strand.
ATGCTTAACAGGAAGGCCAGCCAGCATTTATTTTGCTTGTTTTTGATGTATTTTTTGGCCAGTATTATGTAGAGCTACTCGCCTGAGGACCCTCATTGTTTATATGTTCGAGCAAGCACCCAAGCCAGCTCTTCACCAGTCTTCCTCTCACTTGATAGATCACCAACAGGAGGTAGCTACTGACTGGTCAATATATATATGTATATATATATATATATATATATGTATATATATCTATATCTATATATATCTATATATATATCTCTCTCTCTATATATATATATATCTATATCTATATCTATAT
>SDVV010037115.1:0-10874 GCA_016164225.1 Gammarus roeselii
CAATGCCGGGCACCATTATTACCGTGCTAGTGTCAATGCCAGGCACCATTATTACCGTGCTAGCGCCAGGGCCGGGCATCATTATTACCGTGCTGGTGTCAATGCCAGGCACCATTATTACCGTGCTAGCGCCAGTGCCGGGCACCACCATTACCGTGCCAGCGCCAGTGCCGGGCACCATTATTACCGTGCTGGTGTCAATGCCGGGCACCATTATTACCGTGCTAGTGTCAATGCCGGGCACCATTATTACCGTGCTAGTGTCAATGCCAGGCACCATTATTACCGTGCTAGCGCCAATGCCGGGCACCATTATTGCCGTGCTAGTGCCAATGCCGGGCACTATTTCAACCGTACTGCTCCTAGTGCCAGACACATTTTTTACTAATATGCGGGCGCTAATGCCGGACAGGTTCTGGAACATGCTACAGCGTGATATACCCTGAAGCTACTTAGTGGTGATTCCTGTTAGAGGTGTGGGGGTCGGAAGACTGTTTCAAGGGAACCACTGCACACATTTTGCATAAGCGTTCACTATGGGATGCTCTTGGAACGAAGGTCATCCAACTATCTCAGGCTGGTTGGCGGAGACGACAGAAGGCGGCTTGCTTTACCCGTCAATCCGACGGGAATAGTTTGCTTTGTCGACAATATAACTGAGTACCTTTTTACTGCATTAGCCAAACTAATGACGCATCCCGACTTCACAAGAAATAAAATAGATTTACAAATGCAAAAATTTGAAAAATAAGAGAACATCGAATTGAACAAATATTTGACTGGTCATTGATCTGGACTGGCGAATGCTGACCTCAATCAGGACAATACAGCAGACTAATCGCGGTGCAGCCTCAAAACGATAAACAACAGATTTATACAGCTGATTAATACAGCAGACTAATCGCGGTGCTGCCTCAAAAAAGGTTGATTTTTTGCACGTAAAACCAGCTGGAACAAAACTGGCAAAAGCCCCTCCTCATTCCCTTCCCGCAGCTTTACTTCTTAGAGACAAGTTGACAACACCTCCGCCGCCCCACCGAGAAGGATGATTTATACAGATAAATTGGATGACGACGGTTTGTATCAATAAACTCGTCCATAAATAAAGTGTTCACTAATAAAAAGGGTACGTTTGCCGTACCGACTCGATACCTCTACCCCCCAAACCACCCTCTAGTTACTAAGAGGAAACGACGTATGTAAGGAAACACCTCCAGCTACATGGAGGCAACGGCGTCATTATAGATACGCCAGTTCTGGATCCTCGTACGGATACGCTAGTTCTGGATCCTCGTATTGATGCGCTAGGTCTGGATCCTTGCATTGATACGCCAGTTCTGGATCATCGTATTGATACGCCAGTATTGGATGTTCGTATTGATACGCGAATTCTGGATGTTCGTACTGATACGCCAGTTCTGGATCCTCGCCTTGATACGCCAGTTCTGGATCCTCGCATTGATACGCCAGTTCTGAATCCTCGTACTGATGCGCCAGGTCTGGATTCTCGCATTGATACGCCAGTTCTGGATCCTCGTACTGATACGCCCATTCTGGAGTATCGTATTGATGCGCTAGGTCTGGATCCTCGCATTGGTACGCCGGTTCTGGATCCTCGTACTGATATGCCAGTTCTAAATCCTTGTACTAATACGCCAGTTCTGAATCCTCGTACTGATGCGCTAGGTCTGGATTCTCGCATTGATACGCCAGGTCTGGATTCTCGTATAGATATGTATGCTAGTTCTGTTTTCTATGGATCCTCTTCACGCCTCCCATCCTCTCACGCTCTTGCACCTCAATAGAATAAACCCATGAATAAATCATCTCACACCATCGCACGCCCCTCCCGCCCCATCGTCGATAACACAATTGTTCCCTTCGCAACATTGCAGGCACCTAGGAGCAATCGCACAAGTTCGTTCGCATATAACGAAGGTTTCAAGAACATCATTTTTCTCAAGAATTGTAGATTGCTAGTGCCAGTATAAACCAGTTTAGAAAATCAGTTACCGAGAACGTCTTTACCGTCAAAACACTAACGATTTGGAACTGTTTACCACATGATGTGGTAAATAGTAATAACATAAACATCGCCAATGACCGTCTCGACAAACACTGAACGAGGAATCCCTCGCCCTACTAACGGAGAATGGCGATAGCACTAGAGTCGCGGGAGGTGGCAAAAACACCTGGTGGGATCTTCAACGGCTGGCCACTTGTGAAGGGTGGGCACAACATCTAACCTGGGATGGCGGTGGTGCAAATATTACTTTGCAGTGTTACTGGAAAGAACTTTTCAGCCCGTCCTATGCCTAATACTATCCTGCAAGGGTTTCAAAAGTAAGCACATGCTATTTTCAAAAGTCAATTAAACGCTTTAAATTATTCGAACACAGATTTCATTAACCCCAATCGAGAGCTACACATCAGAAGTTGGGGATGAACTAACTGTGGAAGAGGACATCGTTTTGGTGTCGCCCTCCAGCAGCAATACACGAGCGTCTGTGCCTCTTCCTGTCCGACACCGACCAGGACGCAGTCACCCCCGACCAGTGCAAAGTTCATTAAATTGAGCATTTAAAGAGTCGAATAGAGCGCGGGGGGGGGGGGACATTTCTGTTAACATAAATCCGTCTGACAGCCTTTCATGTTGCTGCAGTGGAACCGCTGTTCTACGAATAAAACAATAAAGAAGATGACGTCGTTAATCTTGTTGCAATACTTACTATGAAACAATGCTACGAAATAAATTTTCTGAATGTAAGCTTGCAATCGATGACAACGAAAATTCCGTACGATTTGTTGGAAGCGTTTAATTGCTTGTTAAAAATACGAACTCATTCATGAAAAAAACAATGTAATATACAGTGATACTATACACCTACACACACCTCGCATGGCAATAACACACCATGCAACCGCAGCTCTGAAATGTGGAAAGAACCTCTCCCACAAGAAGGATGTCCCTCAAGGGAGGCTTTTACCAGGCGGAGGGGGGTGGCCATTGGAGAGAGGAGGGAGGGGAGACAACCGCCGAGGCAATGCAGAAAATGTCCTGTGTACGATCACCTCTCCCCTCCCCCGCCTCTCTGGTGCAAGTTAGTAAAGGGCGTACAGAATAAGATATAGACGTGTTGCAACACATGGAGCAGGCCAGCGTCACAACCAGTCAGTCATTGATCCACTAATAAAGGACACACAAACCCCAGTCCCGACACAGTCAGGAATAAGTATCTTGGTAAGGCAGCCAACCACTGGATGCCGAGCACGCTGCAGGGCTCAGCAATTGGGAAAAGTTGTCTACTTCGTTGACCAAGTGTACAACAGTATTTGATAGCCACATGTAAGAAAAAGGACGTGCCGTATCCGCAGTGTATAATTCTGTGTCGTTTACGATATCATTTATGATTCTCAATTCTCAAATGGAGTTACGGAAAATAATTGAAACAAGAGCACATTTTATTCCTTGCCAATCGCCACGTGCAAACGACTAGATGAGCGTCTCACAAAAAATACTGCTAAATTGCTTGATGGTTCGTTGTTGCGTAATTTAACGTCAACAAGATCGTGTATTTCAGGTCGTCATTCTTCTCCTACCAAGGGGAGCAGGCAACATTTAGCCTTTGAAAGGACGACCGATGTTACCTTTACTAGCTATTGCTCTTTTCCTTGCGTTACTTGGCCATTGTTAATCAAATACGTACTGCTATACTTCGTTTTAATATTCTAATAGTGTGAGGTCGTAGTGTCCACATGTCACCAAGCATCTTGTACTCAAAACACTGAGTATGTGAGCACTGTAGGGACATATTCAGTTGAATGTTAGACATTTTGAATTGAATAATTTTTGACATTTACAATAGACGCATGTTTTTCACGTTTATTTCTGAACAGCCGCAAAAAATATGTTAGCAATTGCCAGTTGCCAGGAAAATAGCTATATTACACGAACAAACTCGCCAACCATTAAATACTAATTGTGGCAAATTAGTTCATGAGGCTCATTTACAAAGCGTGAGGCGTTGGTGCAACATGATCGTCAGCCCGAGCAGACACGAGTACCTAGTTTGTGTTGACAGCTCTGATGGGCCGTTCGAGTTTAATTGATCGAAAAAGAACAAAAATTAAACATGAGGTTCTAGTCGGCTAATATACAATATGTGACTGATTTAGTAGGTGAAAAACAATACATCACCATGTTAGACCAATTATTTTCTCCCTCCTGCTGCAAACAGTGTACTTCAACCGTTGCTCAAAGACATATTACTACTTCCTTGACCAATAGTGAGTTAGTTATATGTAAAGCGAACACCCGCTAAGCAGAGCACACGTTTACTTTTTTGATGATGTGTCAGCAACGGTAACATAACAACCACCAATTCGCGCCCAGCACAGCGGCTGCGAGGGAGGCGTGTGACAGAAAGCGACCCAACCCAAACTTCTCAGCGTACTCTAGCTTTTGTTTTTCGAATAAAGCACCGCCAAATGCTAGTAATAAATGTTTCCTGTTACTTGATATAGCCACAGTGCACGCCTCACCTTGACTAGGAGAAATAATCCACAAATGGTGAAGACGCAGATCACTCACAGTCGAAAATATTGGACCGTATGTACTATACACCACACCACCCTAGACCAGTGACACAACTGAAGGCGCGCCATGTTAGCCGGGCGAGTCCACTTTTACGCGCGGGGGATGAACCTTGCCTTGAACTGGAGGCTCGGCGCCTTTACATGAAGTTGCGCTCCTGAGACGTTGCGACTTGCAAACAAAAACTGTTTATAAGATCAAAATAATAAAACAAATAAACGGGCCAAAACCATGAGAACCACCCATTTTTTTGAAATCGTTTCAGACAAGCAATATACAGTTCAGGGCTTGCGTGGATATAGAGCTTAGAACCTATGAAAAGAGGGAGGTATGACTCACATCTCGATGATCCTCTCTACTTTAAAAGGATCCCCGTTCACAGTAGTGTTCTGCGCGGGCTAGGAAAAGTCAGTGAGAGCTGGCAAGGTTAACTGTGCAGATCTCTGGGTTTGAAAGAGAGCTGAGAAATAATAACTCCATATGATTCAATAAATGATACATTGCATGTATAAACATGCGTCACCAAGAAGCCAAGAACATCTGTGTATTGATTATACTTCGCACGACATTGATTGGTAGGAGGAAGTGACACAAATTAAATAGGAGAGAAAAAGAGCAATGCAGTCAAGAGAAATGCACTTTACGGTAGTCTTGACGCAGCGTTCAATGAGAGAGACGAGAGACAACAGACAGGATTGCATAATGGTACCAAGCTGTATGTCAGTCTGACATTTGCTCTGTTTCTTCGTTATTATATAACGTTGGGTGATTTTTTGGTGGTAGTAGTGTAAAACTGGTATCTTAATTCGTATTCATACAATAAAAAGTTAGGTTTGGTTAGGTAAGACCAGGTTAGGTTATATAAATTCCCCAGTTTTGATTTGGGGTATTTTCTAGGGTAAACACGTGCCTGACATTGGTTTGGTACGTTTAGTGTTGCAACACCTCCCTGATACACGAGACTGACATTGTGTTTAGAACAACCCTCTAGGATTGCCTCTTTCAACAGCTGCACGAAGAGGTAAAACAGAGGGTGAGCGAACGTACTCGGATATTATCACTTTTCTTCATAAGGAGTGTTGCAGAGAAAGAGATGTATGTGGCGCTCTGAGCCAGTCTCACGTACAGGTATAGAAGGGCAAACTATAGTAACTAATTACATTCCACACCTTTTTTGTCAAACACTATGAGGTATAACTCAGACAATCCAATTGAAAATATTATTTAGTTACTGAAATCTAACGAGCAATGCATCCAGTGCACCTGAGTACATGTATGTCAGAGGCTCGGCGGTGACGCATTCACGAAGAGAGCAGCAACGTGTGTGGAAAACGTGTTACGACAAAAATGAGTTGGGTGAGGCTATGCTGCTGCCGAAACATTTTTAAACTGTTCGGTAGCAACAAACTAGATCTTTAACATGGTGGGAAGACGACCATTGCATTTTTATGCCATGCTGCATCAGTAACAGTGCTGCACCAAGAAGAGAGTACACTATTACTCAGCCCTCATTTATCGAAATCTTTATCCAAATTCTCGTCATTACCTGAGAATGTTCTAACTACATAACTTTTCCAGCAGAAAACCATAAGATTGCCGATGCAGTTAACACACTATTGAGCAGGGATAAGATACCGGAGGAAAGTCGTCGATCGTTCGAACTGGGTTTTCAATTTTGATCGCTCGCACTCATTGTCAAGGAAGCAAAAAAGCAACAAGGAGGGTCTCCTCCTACCTTCCCCCTTCTTATAAGAACGCCTAATGCGGTACTGCGAGGATGCCCTCCGCCCTCCCCCCCTTTTTCTTCATGGACGTGGATACTCTCTGCCCTTGAACATATCACGGGTGCGGCACTGTGTTGTTCATGATCTTGTTCTCAACAATGTCATATTACAGTGGTCACCCTTGAGCAGCGAAACACAAGTTTTCTGTAGCTGTGAGGTGTCCGTCGCCAGGACACAAGGCTCCGTCAATAATACGTGGCGCTCGTTGTTGGTGGCATCAGCAGCCGACATAACCTAATCAGTTTATGCAATTAAAAAGAATAGTATATGTTAATGTGTTTCTCGAAAACCTGCTGAATCATCTTGTTTGTGGCAAAAGCCATTACGAAATAGGCAAAAACCAGGCTCTAATAGTAAACAGTGCAGATCCCTTAGTAAACTAGGCAGAAGTTAAACATACGAAATTAGCTTCCAAAGCCCACGCTGCTTTACGACTTTAACTACTTCAATAAGGGCTCACAAGGCAGTGTGTGTTCTTTAGGTTGGGTGTACATCGAGGTGAGCTTATTAATGCTCTAGCCTCTAGAACATGTTTACAGCTGGCAGGTGCGTACCAAGGAATTTTCCAGGAGGAGAGGGGTCGAAACCGTCAAACTAGAAGTGCCGAAGCAATATGAACGGATCTAGAACTGCTTAACAATTTTAATCTCCAAAGCATCTTGGATCCGAGCCGGCGTGTTGGGTTACCCAATCGATGTTAATGGTTCTAACGAATTAGAAATATTACGTAAACAGATCACTCAAAACAGATTGACATGATAAAATACTATGAAAAACAGCTAATTGTTTAATAATTGTATTCTACAAACAATTGTTTGCGTTGACGCAGATTGTCCACGTGTGTGCCAGTGCTCCAAATCGAATGCAGCTGTCTCCGTTTAAAAGAATCTCAGCCGTTTTCTGTGCCTGCGCTGACACTACTGTGATCATGCAACGTGGAGCAAGAAGCGGGCGACTGGCGCTGTCTATGCAATTGCTCCTAGGTGCTTCTTCATAACTACTGTGTCCAATTTCATCCCCTGGATATCTAACATTGTAGTTGGGAAGTGTGTATGGATATTTTATCGTGGCCAACATCGTTGGCGACCTATGCTGTCCTGATACAGAAGTTAGACCTCATTAATAATAGACTCAAATTATACAGGCATCGTCTATTATGAAGGAGAAGTCGACGGTAAGAATTTAGGAGAACGACGAGTAGAAAATGAAACAGGAAGAGTATGCAGATTAAAGAGTAACTAAATACATTATCAGGTTATTTGTCCTAATACAACACTAGTGAGTAGAACAAAGTAACGGGAACCCGTCCATAAATACTTTATCTCGCTCAAAGAGTATACTGCATGCGAGGCAAAATAAGGGGACCTTCATAGCCGTGGTGGACTAGAACCAGCAACAGCCCCGTCCACGCGCACGGAACAGCCACCACTCTAACCACTAGACCATGAGGGAACCCATTACAAACTGAGGTTTGCAGGGTGGAGTATTACCATTTGGCAGCGAGCCGTGGTGACCGAAGTGTTAGCTTAATAGTTGTAACACGAATATGTTGCATCTTTAGCATCTATTGGAAAATAATTCGAACCATTGAAGGCGTTCTGACTCGTTTAGGGACATCAATGAAAGCAAATTTGTCGGCACCCATCAGCTCGACCGGCATTGGTGCCATCTTGTGGTCAGACAAGCAATGTCGCCTTGGTACTTTGCAGACCCTGCATAGGTACAGTGCTCCAGAGCCCAGACTTGTGTTGAGTACTCCAGATGACTTTGAGAAGGTTGGGAAGATATAGATGATAGTAATAATTTAAATGAAGTCGATCATCTTGGATATCTAATTAATATCAACATAGTTAATTATTTTCATTTTTCACCAGTTTTCATGCCTATAAACAATAAATCTTTCTCAACCACTAGTTTCTTTAACAGTAAAGAAATGGCGGAATTTATTATCTCAAATCCTAGCTGTCATTGTCAATAAGTCCATAATACAAGAAAATTTCCTTTTTTTATTTACCAGTGACACCCCTTCACAAAGGTGGTGATGAAACTGATGCTGGAAATTATTGACCCATCGTAGTCCTTCCCATACTTAATATTATTGAAAAAAATCTCACCTGTTATATAACTGTACTTTGCCTAACACTGTTCACTTTCCATTTAATTTCTATTTATGTAATAAATCTAGTTTGTGTAGAACGGTTCACTTTACAATTCATTTGAATGACTGATGCATTAATTGGGGTAGCACATTTATTTGTGAACAACGTTTCACATTATTTTGCGGTTAAGCCTAATTTCGGGGACAACCAGTTACACTACATTCCATTGCGTGATAAATATATGCCTTAGATCAACATCACAATATAGATTAACAAAAACTCATCGCCAAGGCCATAGGGGAACAAGGGGGCGGCGCGTTTTTCGTGACAAGCGTATCATGATCTTCGAACATGGTTTTTAATTTGCAACTTGATTAGTTTTCTATATTTCAAAATGACTAGTGTCTATGCCTAGTGTCTCTAAGATGTAAATAGAGCAACTAATTGTAAGATAGTTCATAAATCTATTTCCCAATAAATTAATTAATCTTGAGAAATTACATTGTCTTCAAAATATTATATTTATTATAAACAACCACTGAATCTGCATTGATAAATCAATGAAGTACGCGACGCGCCAGACACAACTGAGGTTCACGGAATAGTCTATAAATCGCCAGGTCCCAACATACGTCATAACCAGTGGGAGGCGAGTGGACGTGTAACGGGGAAATGCTCAGAACGGCAGGCGAGGCAAACAGTCTAGTCTGTAAATCTTGGATCAGGTAGGTTGGACATGTGCCAGTAAAGATAAGTACCTGGGGTAGTTCGGTGAATAAGGCTCGATAATTTGAAACTGGTGCAGCTAATGTGTTACGAACAGTTCCATAAAATGGAGAGTACTGTAAAACAGAAACCGCTTCTGCAAGACATCAAGTAAGGTGCTGAAACAGTAAATTAAAACGGTTCAATATGATAGGAACTACTCACTAAAAACGCAAACTATTCGATAGAAATTAACTGTCAAGTCTCCCAACGCGCGGGACCTAAGTACAAGAATTATAAAGCACTCAGATAGGGTATGCACCACGGCTTTTCAAATATGTATTCAAGGGGAGAGGTGAAATATAATTAATAAAATAGAGGAAATATGATACGCTGCCATGCATGTATATGAATTACCATCCAATCTAAAATGGGACATTTCTATCGTAATGGGCCTGTAGTGCCGTCAAATCGGATGAATAGAATTAGACTGATACGTCTACGACCCGGTCAACTTTGAAGGGGGTAAGGTATCTCGAAGATACGACTAAAGCCAGGACACCCAAGGATACTTGTTAATAGCATATATAGGAATATTGGTTTCGTTACACGATAGACAACCAAATCAATCAATCTACGATGGTTGTACTGAATTAGGGTTTTATTCTTCTTTCTGGGAGGAAGGCGCTGTACGGTGCGAACCATGACCCGTAGAGAATATACCAAACCAATAACGTTGGGAGACTTATGTGTATGGACAGTGAATTCATCATTGGAAAAACTTCAGTCCTCGCCAAGATTCAATCCTGGCTAGGCAATACGAGGCTCCGTCAATAATACGTGGCGCTCGTTGTTGATGGCATCAGCAGCCAACATAACCGTGTAAGGTAATGCAACTTTTACGAATAGTATATATTAATGTATTTGTTGATAACCTACATAATTATCTTGTGACGGCCAAAACTAATGAGAACTAGACAAAAATCAGGCTATAGTGGTAAGCGTGACGATCCCTAGTAAACTAGGAAGGAATGAACATCCAACATCGGCTTCAAAAGCCCACGATGCAGATCCAAGACTTTAACCACGTGACTAGAGGCTCACACGACAGTACCTGTTCTTGAGGTTGGGTCTACATTGAGTTACGCTTACTCATGCTATAGCTACTAAAACAGTTGCGTTTACTCATGCTATAGCTGCTAAAACAGTTGCGCTTACTCATGCTATAGCTGCTAAAACAGTTGCGCTTACTCATGCTATAGCTGCTAAAACAGTTGCGTTTACTCATGCTATAGCTGCAAAAACAGTTGCGCTTACTCATGCTATAGCTGCTAAAACAGTTGCGTTTACTCATGCTATAGCTGCTAAAACAGTTGCGTTTACTCATGCTATAGATGCTAAAACAGTTGCGCTTACTCATGCTATAGCCGCTAAAACAGTTGCGTTTACTCATGCTATAGCTGTTAAAACAGTTGCGCTTACTCATGCTATAGCTGCTAAAACAGTTGCGCTTACTCATGCTATAGCTGCTAAAACAGTTGCGTTTACTCATGTTATAGCTGCTAAAACAGTTGCGCTTACTCATGCTATAGCTGCTAAAACAGTTGCGTTTACTCATGCTATAGCTGCTAAAACAGTTGCGCTTACTCATGCTATAGCTGCTAAAACAGTTGCGCTTACTCATGCTATAGC
>SDVV010037116.1:0-10874 GCA_016164225.1 Gammarus roeselii
GCTGACTCGGGCACAAAACCAGTTCCGGTACCCTCCGCCGCCCGCCCCCTCGTTTCTGCGCTTACCCCGCGTACGAGCCGGTTGAGTCAAGCTTGCATGCATCGCGTCCTACCCCAAACGGCTCTTTTATCCCTATCTAATTCCTTCGCATTTGCGTTTCGCATCCCTATCTACCACTACCAAACGACCGTCCATTTATACCTACATAGGCTAGGAAACACCCTTTTCAATTTGTGTCTACGGTGCTAGGGCGCGGCACCGAAATTTAGTTTCGAAAGTAAATCCCCAATGCTTTTAAGAAAAGATTCAGTATTAGAATCTTTCGAGATGGAAATTTATTTTTTAATGTTTTAGGTATTCAATAGGGTTTAGAAAGTCTCATTCCAGCTTTCATCGCGGGTTTTTAATCTACTAGATGGAGGCTGATCCCGTGCATTGAAGCCCTGAGTTACTTGATCAAGTTTATCATTTCAGTGCAAAAGTTTAAATAAAATTCAAATGTCGGTCCTTTGATGTATGTTTTCGTCAGCGCATCTCATCAGTCACTAACAAAGCCCGACCATTGGTGGCTGGAATAGCGTTTTTTCATCCATTCTCACTGTGTTTACACAAGATTTTATATTGGGCTGGTTAACTGTGAGACCAATCTTCTACGTGTGGTCGTAGCATTAATGGCATGATTGGCTGTTGTAAGACCAATCTTTTACGTGTGGTCGTAGCATTAATGGCATGATTGGCTGTTGTAAGACCAATCTTCTACTTGTGGTCGTAGCATTAATGGCATGATTGGCTGTGAGACCAATCTTCTACGTGTGGGCGTAGCATTAATGGCATGATTAGCTGTGAGACCAATCTTCTACGTGTGGGCGTAGCATTAATGGCATTATTGGCTGTGAGACCTATCTTGTACGACTGATCGTAGCAATAATGGCATGATTGGCTGTGAGACCAATCTTCTACGTGTGGGCGTAGCATTAATGGCATGATTGGCTGTGAGACCTATCTTCTACGTGTGGGCGTAGCATTAATGGCATGATTGGCTGTGAGACCAATCTTCTGCGGGTGGGCGTTAGCACCTCCACAGAACTGCTTCTCTAGGGTCAACTCTGGTAGAAATAAGCCCCTAATCTAATCTAATTCCTGGGCTCTAAATGTAAGCTCCAAATTTCGTTTGGTATTTTGTCATTTTCATTATGTTTCACTGATAGGGAACGAACAAGACTGAAAAAAATAGTCAGTGATCCAAAAAAATCACTCAAATCTTATCGATCATGTTTAGCAACACTTTTGGACTTGTTTGTCACGACTGGCATAGTTCGGCGGCAATAAGTTATGTTCAGATATAAATGTCATCATGCATTTCATGTCAAGTTGAATCGATTCGTGAAGACGCGTTCTTTAGTCGCTGCATGAGAGGTTATGATATAGAATTACTGCTTGGTCGTGCCAGCTTCACAATATTAACATATGGAACTGATAACGTAATTGCACTGTTTGTTCATTGTACGTATTTATCTCAACAGCTATTGCCAAAAAATCTTTTGCTAAACAGGAAACAATATAATTTCCATTTTCACTTTCCGTTGCAGTTTTTATATGATATTAACCTATTTTCGCAGGGAAATGTTCAAGCCTTGTTTCTAGTTACTCGCTGCCCGATCTTTGATGCTATCCGAAATTTAACTGCATTTTTAATCTGACTTGCGGTGCCGTTCGCTTGGCCGCCGCTTATTGCTGTTTCTTAGAAATATTGTTTACATGAAAATTCAGTGCCAAAAAACGCAGCTTCGATAATGGAGAAAAACTTTGCGGCAAGGAAGCGGAGCTTTGCTCATTGGTTTGGCATGGATTTGATTTAATCCTAATTTCCACCGGACTTCAGCGTGGAATGGGGGGAAAGAGGGGAGGGTTGGGGTAGGGTAGAAGAAGGGGGCATGGTCTATTGGGCCAGTGATGAGCGAGAATCATAAAACATTCTCTCTATGCGAGGCCGAGGTGCAGTGAATAGACAAGGAAATAATCTTGAGTTGGTTCTAACCTATTTCCGAGTAATTAAACTTATCTAAGTTTGTTCATACGGCTTATACATAATACACCAAGAACCCTCACCGGGTGAATTTTGCTCCTATTTTGAATTTGAATAGAAAGGAATTCGCGCCCTGGAGATAACTCCCAGGTTGTGTTGGTCAGCGCTTGCCGTGGACGGGTGCCAGTCAGTGGTTCACTACAATTATGGGCCACTGGGGCCCAACGGCGACCTAAATAATAAGTACTTATGTAGGATAAGACAATTTGACGTCTGTACTAGAAAGATTAATTTTACAACAATTGTATGTTCAATAATAATAGACACAATTAATGTAATACTGTTCAACGAGTTTGTAAGTACTAGAGTCTTGAAGCCTTTCCGTTTTTTCTGGCATAAATGGATGTAAATAATATAAATAGATTTATTAGATGATCATAACAGTTATTTTCAAGTCTTGATTAATATTTGTTTTAAAAAACATTTTGTTAATAAAATACTGAACTTTTGCTTGCGGTTTGTTTATGGAACAGTGCTGGGCGTGTGTAAATTAGTAAATACGTCAATGAACCAATAATTATTCTTTGTTGCACTTCAATGAATGTTTAATCTTATTAGAAATAATTCATTTATTAGTTTAATATTTTTTTCATAGTATCCACAAGTGTTTTAATGAACCCCTGCTGTATAAAAAAGGTTTAGATTCATATTCTTCGCCAGCATCAAGACGAACAATGAAGTCGTATTTGATTTGAATGCTGTTGTTGAGAATTCACTATTTCAGGGTTCGTGAATGACTATATCTATGAACCCGAACGAAAGCTCCGTAAAAGGAGCGGAGAGAACTGCGGCCCACTCCATTCCGAACTTTATTGTTAGGGTCGCTGAATATGCGTGGTTGTAGTACGAGTGAAACAAAGAGGGGAGTGATTGGTGAGACGTTAGTGCCTAGGACGTTTGATGAGTTGGCGTTGAGCGAGACAAAGTTTATAGGGGGGAATGGAGATTTGGTGTGGTAAGTGGAAGAAATTGGGCGTGGAGAAAGGTTGGGCACGAGAAGGTGTGGTGTTGTTACGGAGTAATCGGTTAGCTACATAAGAAATGAGGCCCAACTCGAATCAAATTGATTGGCTAATAGCATTAGTTAGATGGAAAAAGTGCCCTCTAGATTAAAGTCCAAGTGGTAATCAGCGTGAAACCCTTGCTGATGGAGTGCAACGCATTCGCAGAAGCACTACGCGTCTTCCTCAATCCCACTTGCAACTACAAAGCTACTCACTGACCTCGCCCGCCTGAAAAACAATCGCTTTCGGCAAACATACCGGCCTAAACAAAGCAGGGTGAAAAATTAAGTACTGATGCAGGTGGGGTGGTACCTTTACCCCACAATGTACTACGGCATTGTAATAAAAGAGCACAGAACCTTCTCGTTAAAATATTTTTCCATATGCACCGGCGCGCATATTTACTAACATTTAATTGTCTATTATTGCTTAGTATTGGGAGAGTATTTAACCGATGAGTTTGTTTAACTACGTTTAGGCCTTTTTCGTTTAAGTTTTATTCCTGTATGCACAAGCGTGTATATGTGCCACAGTTGAATTGGTCACATAATTTTATTTTGATAAAGTCCCTTTCCGCACACCGAAGAGTGCGAACCTACTAGAACCGCTGATCTTCGTGCGATGACTTGCGTCTTAACTCCGGTGGATATGGATCCATAATCTAATCTAGATTGAAATGGGTGAGGGTTATATTAGGTATCGAAATATAGGCAATTGTGAGAGCTAACGAACCAGATAGCAAGAGGAGTAAGGAGGGAAGGGAACATGTTGGTTAGATTAGATTAAGGAAACAAAACAAGCCCAAGTGCTCATGTCGAGTTGTTTCCTTGAAAGAAGGGTGTGGGATAGTTAACGAAGCTTTAGAAATATACGCAAACATACAGGAAATGAAGCTGTAAGGATCGAAAAGAAAAGGCCAAAAGTTAACATTACCAGCTCCTGCTGCCCCCCCCCCTTACTACTACCCGGGGCATTTGATCCCTGGAAAAGAAACGGTCGAGGGTTAGATGGACATTTCCACGATTGGAGCGAGTGGAGACGGTAAGCGAGGCCTTCAGGTTCCAGGTGATCGCATCTCAGACTGTCGAGCAGAGACGGACCCAACCATACGCTCAGCGGAGTCATACTTTTCCCAGAGAGCATGCATATTGACTTGCCCCAGAGGTTGGGGTCATGAGGCCTCCAACTAGTTATTGAGTGTTGATCGAAAAGAGAATATGTGTTGAGATTTTGAAAATAGTACTCGCATGAGTAGGGAAGCACCACGTCCCGCTGCCTGGGTAGTTATCCTCCCCAGAGTTTTCAGAAAAAAAAGTCTTCTGTACACTTGTAGTTCCTTGAAGGCTGTTGTATGTCAAAGTGAGACGTCGGAGCGACCTCTCCTAGGGATAGACCTGCCATTGGCTGATCTAGAGTCTAATCAAAACATGTATGTAGGTTATGTAATTTTGATAAACGCAAATATTTTTAGAGCACCACGCCCATTTACCTGGGCATCGGTCCTCTCCGAAGTGTTGGAAAGGAGAAGTTTTCCGTGCACTTGTTGTTCCTTGAAGAGCATTTTGCATTCCAAGATGATATGTCAGAAGGGCATCTCATAAGAAAAGAGTTGCACTTGGAAGCTCCTGAGTTTAACAAAAAGATTGTCTATGAGAAAATATTTTGATTTTGAAAGTAAAAATAAAGAGTTTACTCGAAAAAAGGTACAAGTATTTAAATTTTGAAGTTTGCATAACAAAGAAGTGGCCTTGTGTTGACACTGGCCCTCCTAAAAGAGTACCTTGCTGTCTCAACAATGGTCATCTCCATACTAGGCTTGACTACGACTCGAACATCTGTGGGAGGGAGGTTTAACAGTCTTTATGTCACTTCGCTCCCTCCAACACCAGCTTCCGCCCGGATCTGTGCTGTAGAGAAAATGTCTGTTATTCCTCTCCGCTGCATCGCTATTTAGATTAAAGTCCAAGTGGTAATCAGCTGAAACAGGATTTGCTCTAGGGGTGAAGATGAGGGTAGTTTTTTGTTTTCCTAAAGAGTATTTCTCATTTCATATTTCAAGGTGAAATGTCAGAGGAGCTTCTCCAAGGAATAAAATTGCACTACGTAACTCGTGAGCTTACTCTTAAAGAGTATATCAAATTTTAAGGTTAGATACCAGAAACCTATCGCGACTCACATTTTGATTTTTGGGAAGAACAGCGCTGAGTTTAATAGAAAGATAGGCACATAGTATTTGAATTTGAAAAATGGTATGACACAGCGAGTTCCATCGTGTAGACGGGATCCCTTCATAAAAAGATACCCTCTACCTCAATAATGTTCATCTCAGTGTCAAGGTTGAATACGATTTGACCGGCCATCTGTGGAAACAAGGTTAACAGTTTCTATGTCGCACCTCTCCCTCCAACGCTGGGTCTCGCCCGGATCTTTGCTGCAGGAAATAAGACTGTTAGTTATCCCCGCTGCACCGACCACCGCTACGGAACAGGATCAGCTGTGGTCAGCTGTTATTTGTTGGCTTTCTCTTCGTTTTTATTTTTCCCTCCTGCCACAGGGAGAGAAAAATATAATATAAAAAATTCTAATTATGAACACAAATCAAGAAAAACTACATCTTTCCGAGTATACGCTGCACCGTTGAGTTGAGCAGATGGCTCTCCTCTAGTGCAGGTTCAATTCCGGGATCCTATTGAGGTGTAGGGGCGGTTGCGAGTTGCTGTTAAAGCTCAACGGCGAGTTGCAGCTGAGTCCCCGGCAGATTCTCACTGAGTACACAGCAGAAAAGGTAATCATATCATTATAATAGTACTAGCATCAGTAATGGTTTTCTTCTGAGTCTACACCACCTCATCGTGTTTGAGCAGCGGGCTTTCTATTTGTGCGGTTTCTATTCTCATGGTACCATAGTCCATCATCTGTTTGTATCGCTTAGAGTTTATGGCAGTAGATGGCCTCTCAGATTAGAGGGAGCGACACTGACGTGGCTTTAGAGGTGGATGCAAGCTGCCGTAACCACACTCCCCTAGTACATATCAATAAAAATTGTAATCGTACCGAAATACCTCATAATAAAATTAATAATGATGAGAGTAGGAAAGTAGAAACTATTCCTAAACGGAGAATAAAAATAACAAGAATAATAAATGAACATAATAAAGATAATCATTTCAATAGAGAGGAAAGATAATAATAGTCTTTATTGTTCTGAAGTGTGGTGTCGTGCTCCTCATAATAATAATCTAGACGGTTCCTCAAAAAACCGCGTCGTTTTCACGGTGAATGATTCACGTATCCCAGTGTTTGTTAGTACGTTTTAGAACTCATTCACGGACTCTGCTCCAACTACCAAAACTGGTAGGTTGTTTCAAGTCCGCGAGATTGCGATCCTGAAACACTGTTGCGCTATGGTCGTAGCAAATCGTTTTTCTACAAGTATCACCCGTTGTTTCGGGTACGAATTTTGTGGTACCTGTCGAACAGCCCGACAGAGCTCACATTGTTTAATCCCTTCAGGCTTTTGAAAGTCTCAATGGGCTGTTCCCTCAACCTTCATTGTTCGAGAGTGATGAGACCAAGCTCTTTGAGCCTATCCTCGTAGCTGTGGTGGCGTAGCTGCGGGACGAACTTAAGATCACGATGCTAGATGTGTTCCAGTTTGACTATGTTCCCTTAAGTGTAAAGTCCAGAATTGGACTGCATGCTCGAGATGAGGATGGACGAGGGACTTGTACAACGGCAGTACTAAGTCCTCCGTTTTGCAGAGGAGATTACGAAAGATGAAACCAAGGCTGCAGTTTGCAATCTTGTAACTGTCTTTGACCTGTGCTTTCCATTTCAAATCTTTCGAAATTAGGCCGCCCAAGGCTCGCTGTTGTTCCAAAGCAGCAAGATTGCTTCTAATCATTATGTAGTTTAAGTCGGCATAACAGTACATTTTGTAACATTAAAGGGCATCTGCACGCTCCTGACTATTGGATGAGTTTTTCGAGAACTTGCTTGATCGCGAGTTTATCCCGTTCCCTCCATGCAACATGGCAGATCATGTCATCGAAAAATTTCGATACCTTGCACAGAAGTCCCGCGTCATGTCGTTCACAGTTATGAAGAGAGAGAGAGATTCAGAGGTTTACTTCCAACGGAACACAAACGCAAATCATCGCAAGCTCCTTGGTAGAGAACGAAGATCGCCGATCCTGATAGGCTCGCACACATTTGCGTGCAAGAAAAATAACATAACAGAAATCAGGATGATTTGAAAATTTCAGCTGAGGCACATACGCACGGTATTGTGTATATGAAAAATACTTCGTCACAAGGAATCATCGATTCCAGCAATTTAAAGCTTTCAAGTAAAGTATGTGCGCACGCTACTGCGCTCAGGTAGTATAGTTGAACAAGGTTCAAGGTAATATTCAACACTAACACAACACAAGAATTGCATCTACGCGAATTAGGTCGATTACAATACACTTCCAACAAATACAAAGTATACAGCTACGCGGATCAGGTCAGTTCAAAGTTACATGTGGTCCGTGCATGCACCAGGCACACAGGCTCACAAACAATCGTATACACAAGTTTACAAACTGATTCTCGCTCAATTACACTTTCATTATTTCAGCGGTCAGGATTTCGCATCGTGAAAAAGAAAGAAAAGAAAGGTAAGGAGGGTTAGCAGAGGTCCTACGCGCTCAAAATATATCAGGATCTCCCAATGGTCTCAAGGGATCTCAAGGGGTCCCAAAAGGTCTGAACGAGTGTTATAGGGTTACAGGAGGGTCCGCCAAGCCCCCTTTCAGTGCCCATGAGGCCCCAAGTTTCCGAGTCTTCCGGGTCCCCCAGTCCCAGCATCCCTCGGGTCCCCTCGTCTCAACCAGTCTCGGCTCGCCGCCCCCAATCCAACTTGCCTCAACTTGTCTCGATACGCCTCGATCAGCCTCGGCTCGCCTCCCCCCCCTAACCCCCCGCGCATCGTGAACTGAAAGAACTACTTAGATTATTTACATCACAGACTTACATTGTTTAAGGGATAGTTTTTGCAGCGTGGGTGGGGGGTGGAGAGGGCAGAGATTCTTTGCGTCCCAAAGAGGCCCGAGGAGATCCCGGAAGGAACCCAGGGTCTCTTGAATTCTCCAGGTCCCTCGGGTCCCTTCGTCTCAGCCCGTCTCGTCTTGCCTCCACTCCATTTGACTCATCTCGACTCGTCGCCCACCCACTCGACATGCCTCAACTCGTCTCGACTTGTCTCGATACGCCTCTCCCCCTCTGCGCAAGTACTCAGTGGACTGAAAGAGCTAATTATCCTGCTCAAGTATTGCTTTAATACATTGTTTAAATCGGTTGGTTTGGCAACGTGAGGAGGGGGGGGGAAAGGGCCCAGATTCCCGGAGGGCCTCAAGAGGGTCCCAATGTTTCTCAAAGGGAATCCAAATGGTCTCAAGAGAGTTCTAAAGAGCCCTGAATGGTCCAGAAGGGTTCCCTAAGTCCTCCGGGCCATCCGACTCTCTCGGGTTCCCCGAGTTACTTGGGTTCTCCGAATCACTCGGGTCCCACGAGTTTTGCGGGTCCCCCGAGTACCCCGGCCCCATTTACTCGTCTCCACTCGTGTCGACTTGCCTCGACTAGCCTCGACTCGTCTCGTTCCCTCCACGCGCAGTGTCATGGGATGCAATGAACGACTTTCACACTTTCAGACCAACATCAGCATCAATTCACCACTTGGTCACCGAATCTCCTACCTACACATGTATTATGTCCCGGTACAAAATTCTCCCACCGTAGGTTGGACTAGACTAACTAACACACCGCATAGTCCAACGTATCGCCCCAGTGGACGTTCAACTTTACATAATTGATCACCATAAAAAAAGGCTTAGATAATGAATAGAGACACTGAAAAATAAAATGATAAACGATAAAAAAAGTGTTATTGATCCTTAAAACGAATAATCTCCATCCACCTTCAAATAGATTAGGAAGAGGGCCGGACCCGGGATGCTAACCTGAGGCACCTCAGAGGTAACGGGGGCCCCCTCTTACATCGACTGGCCGATGTTAACTTTTTGCTTGCGCCCTATTAACCAGGCGCGCAGCCAGCGAAGTACGTTACCACCGACGCCGAACTAAGAGACTTCGTGTAACAGTCTCCTGAGCGCTACCTTGTCGAGACCTATCGAAAGTCTTGGTAGACGACATTCACTGCCTTGTGGTGGTCATACACGTTGATCACCTTGTTAGAAAAAGTTTAGTAGATTCGTTAGACAGCTTCGCCTCCGGCGAAAGTCGTAATCTGATCGGTCGATAATTGCGCCATCAATGAGTTGAAGATGTGTTCTAGAATCGTTTAACAAATTCTCTTTCGTGAACACTATGTCGAGAATGGTAAACGCACCAGCTAAGAACGGAACAGTATTTCGTTCTTAGCTGGTGCTCTCAACTATGAACACAGAGCCAAAGAGGCTATTCAGGACACCAGCCATGTCCTCAGGTGACGTCTTGAGGACACTATCATCATCCATTAGCCGGTCAAATAAGTCCCTAGCAATTCTACGCTCGTTGACATAGCGATAGAAATCTATAGGGCACTCCTTGGCGCTGACCGCTGTTTCTCTCTTTCGTGAGCTTAGAGTATCGGACTTGCTTAGTGGCTATCCTACAAATGAACAAGACAATACAAGCTCTAATAAACCGGACCAGAGTTTTCAAAAATAATGAGATAGACAGATCTCAACAGGATGCGAACAGTAAAGAAAGAGCTTTACCTCTAACATCCAAACGTAGAATGTATAAAGATTGGGTGAAATTGGGGGAGTGCACTCAAACCTTAGACGAACTGGAATATAATGAAAATTTGGGAAAAACGTGGTTTACTTTAAGTGAAATGGATACCAGTACCAGTGATATTGAAACGCGTGATAGTGATACCGAGGATATGCCATGTGAAGAAAAACCTGATAAAGTTGAAGGCAACCGAATTATGAAATGAGAAAATAAAACGGTAACAAGTATAAGAAGTGAAAAATTTTACAATGAAATCAAATGTATACATGACTTTGTTTCAAAATTGTTGAAAATGAAACATGAAGAGAGTGAATCATGTCTCAAACGTTCGAGTGCTAGGAGAATTAGGTATATTTTGGAAATCTGCGAGAATATACTGAATGGGAATGTCGACGCCAGTAAGAAAAAACCTGAAACGATTCGATGTCACAAACATGTGTGTATGATGAATAAATTAGTGTCGAGAAAAAACTTGGTTACAAGATTAGGTTTGAAAGTCTTGCATACACTACTCACAGAAGTATCCGTCTATCTAAACTGTGTACTAAGGGCAGCAGTCTAGAACCCAATTGTTCAGAGAAAAATACATACCAGATGATAAATTCTGTACTAATATGATGAGCCGACACCTCCAGGTGAGACAAAATGCTCATCATCGATGAAAAAACGCAGAGTGCCATTGATACCGAGGATCAAGATAAGACCAGAGAGGGCGGTCGAACTCATTACTTATGTTTCGTACAGTTGCTCCCATCGAATTTTCGGAGTGAATAGTTATGTTCTCGTATAATGATGAACCCATGTAATTTCCTTGTATATATGTATGAAAAAATATTATCAATAAAACAATAGCTTATAAATGTTTGTTTGCAATAAAAATGGCAAACAAATTGCCTGGCAATTAAAACTGCAGTTATGCAACATGACATGCAGTGAATTGCAAGACAGTATGCCTAACATTGAAAATGCCATAAAATTCTCTGCAATTGAAATTGTACTCGCTT
>SDVV010037117.1:0-10874 GCA_016164225.1 Gammarus roeselii
ATGTATATATACATATTCATATACATTAGAAACCAATCTAAAAATGTTATAAACACAAATCGTCACATAAAATACAACACCTCAAACCCCATACTATAGAATATGTATTTTAAATACAATAATTATGAACATTCCTTCCAGGATATAAAATAATGCAAAAGAAAACGTAATGCAATTCGAAATACAGTTCTTATTGCTACAACACTTATATTGAAGAAGCTCGTTTTTGTTCTTGATCAGTCATTTGATGGCTTTCGAACAAACTGTTTGTATTGCTACAACACTTATGCCGAAGAAGTTCGTTTTTGTTCTTGATCAGTCATTAGATGGCTTTCGAACAAACTGTTCGTTTTGCTACAACACTTATGTCGAAAAAGCTCGTTTTTATTCATGATCAGTCAATTGAAGGCTTTTAATACCAAAAATAATCATAGTTTACTTTGTGCACGCTCAAAACTGAAGTATAATATGACTGCGCTTATTTTATAACTATTATATTGAAATTGTTTTTTACCTATAACTTTACGAATTTTGATTTTCCCTTTGATCACGTTCGTGCGCTGATTACGATCTAAATCAGCTCCATTGAAGCGGTCTCGTCTCAACAATTGAGTTGTCAAGCCTCAGATCGGTGTCATGTCTGATACACATGTCGAGGGAGGAATTTGCTGCTTCTGCCTTCATATAGGCAATGTTCCAAGCAGTTGAAATATCTTGTTTATCAATTTCTCTGCGAGTGCGTGCGACATAATTCTGGTGTTGTAGTCCAACGAACTGAGCAATTTACCGTTCAGCGTCTGGACGCTGATGCCGCACGGGTACACGTAGGAATGTAAGGATGTTGATCTACGGAGCCGAACAGCTCGAACACATTCGTGTTCAGTGCCATCGTTCCTCTTCAATAAGCGTGTTATGTCACCCATGTTGGAGATGGAATAGTACTTTGTACAAGGGGGACGACTCTTGTAGAAATCTTCAGGGTTTGTGAGAGGTTCATTCGTTTCAGACTCAATGGCTTCCATCACAAGGGAATGTGGACGTTGAAGTTCAGCTTGGAACTGAGAGTGGAACGCTCTTGCGTTCTCCCAAAAGTTGTTCAGGATGTCGCGAGGAACGGTCACTGAGGGTTTGTGGCAACTGACGTGAACACCAAACGTCTTCTCACCGTCGTGCTCCCAGTATCTTCGTTCATTAAGATCATGAAAAGAAACAAGCTGGTAGCTGTCTTGCATAAAACCAGCGTCCAGCATCAGGTCAACCATTGCTCCATGAATTACCGTGGTGAAGGCAGAGTGGATGGTCATCCTTTCCAATTTTGCTCTCTTTAGGAAGGCTTGCGTTTTGTTTTCATCAAGTTCCCTCCAAACGGTTTCCGTCGTTGGATGCGGATCATTTGTTGGAGGATATGCTTTGAAAAGAAGAGGTTCAATTTTTGCCTGTTCGGCCATCTCATTAGTAAACTGGTCACGCAACCCCTTATCCTCTTCCAATTTCTGTTTGACCTGTTCCACCAGCTTCTTGTGGATGCAATCATCAGCGAACTCGGCCAACTGCTCCTGATCATCTATCTGCTCCCCTTCGATGACAGCGTTGAGAAGGGTGAGGAAGTGACCGCAGATCCTCATGGTGGAGTGACCATCCGTGACGGAGTGATGGAAGCCAAACATCACGTAGTACTGGTGTTCGAAACCTGCCGCAGCGGCCTCAGCGTCCACCACTCCGCGCGCTGGTAGCACGGACACTCGCCACACCGGCCCGGTCTCAACGGTGTGCTGCTTGCGCGTCTCGTCGATGTGCTCCTTCTCGGGGTCGAGGGAATCATCTAGAAACTGCGAAAGAGAAATAATTGTTTTTGAAATACATTCTTTTCGGAAGCGTCACCAAGAAGAAGTTGAATGAGCTCAATACCGCCTGTGAATTTGGCCTTGAAAAAATGAATAAAATCTTGATGAGTGTTTTCCCAACAAATTTAGCTCTGAAGTTCCATTATTTCCTGGTCTGACAAAGAGTTGTGGGCCAAAAAACTATGATTCTCGGCTAAAGAATTGCGTTGTATAAAAAAATCGATTGATGTAACAAATCCAAAAGGTAAACTAAGAGATAAGTAGATGATCAATAACTTAACTAGACGAAATAATGAGTTATGAACTCTAGTGCACTTTTACGAAGATGGTAGTGACTAAGCTAGATTTCAAGGTGCGAGGAAAAAATCTGTTCCGTATCCTAATACAAGTATTCTTCAATAACAATATATGAAACCAGAAGTATTTTATTATTGTTATTTATATATTTATCGTGAGTGTGGATTTTTAACCAATGTTATTGCCCAAAATTGAAAGAGCCCGTCTACATATATTGTTCAGCATTGTGAGCGTTGTTCACGAGCACTGATGCTATAGTGGGTTTTAAGATTTTGTTGAGCCGCTTTGTTTTATACAAGGACATTATTGAGGACAAAAATAAAGTAGAAAACAAAAAAGTTCGTTGAGCAGCGAGGAAACGACTTTTCCAGTTGATAAAAAATGCCGTTTTAAAGAATGACGCTGTTATGCGTGCGACTGGCGGTGTTAAACGTGCGACTGACGGTGTTAAACGTGCGACTGACGTTGTTATACATGCGACTGACGGCTCCGTAGATCAACATCCTTACATTCCTACGTGTACCCGTGCGGCATCAGCGTCCAGACGCTGAACGGCAAATTGCTCAGTTCGTTGGACTACAACACCAGAATTATGTCGCACGCACTCGCAGAGAAATTGATAAACAAGATATTTCAACTGCTTGGAACATTGCCTTTATGAAGGCAGAAGCAGCAAATTCCTCCCTCGACATGTGTATCAGACATGACACCGATCTGAGGCTTGACAACTCAATTGTTGAGACGAGACCGCTTCAATGGAGCTGATTTAGATCGTAATCAGCGCACGAACGTGATCAAAGGGAAAATCAAAATTCGTAAAGTTATAGGTAGATGCGATTGACGTGTTATAGGTTTGACTGACGGTGTCTTAGGTGCGACTGAAGCTGTTATGCGTGCGACTGACATTGTTATAGGTACGACTGAAGCTGTTATGCGTGCGACTGACATTGTTATACTTGTGACTGACGCCGTCATTCGTGTGACTGACGTTGTTATACGTGCGACTGACATTGTTTCACGTGCGATTAATGCTGTTATACGTTCGACTGACGTTGTTATATATGCGACTGATGCTGTTATACGTACAACTGACACTCTTATACGTGCGACTGAAGCTGTTATAGGGCGCATGACGCTATTATAGGTGCGATTGACGCTGTTAAACGTACGACGGACGCTGTTACACGTACGATGGACGGTGTATACATGTAACTGATGTTGTTATACGTGCAACTAACGCTGTTATACGTGACATTTACCTCGCCATATTTTATTAAATTACATGGTATTTATTCACTCTACCAACAAATAACTAAGAAGGCTAGCAAAGTCGGAATCATTTCAAGTCTTTAATTTGAGTACATACTCGTTCTACCTGGTGTCAGAACATTCACCTTCCGATGGTCTGTGTATGGATGCTCCGCATGGTCTTGACAAATGACTTAATATGTAAAAGCCCCGTGTCATGCAAAAAAAAAGCTGTAATGTAGAAATAAGCAGCATGGAGATGCAAGGAAAATTTGAGAACGATTGGATAAGCGTTTTTGAGGATATTACCTCTTGATGTTGAATGTTTGTGAAGTCATAAACCGACTTCTTCGAGAAAATCGGTTGATGACGTCGCAAACCGTTTCATACTTCTACATTATATAATTTTTTAATTTGTACGACAATGAGGCTTTAGGGTATTTGACTGTCGTGTGCAGTGCGCTTAAATGTTACCCTCACCCGAAGCAGGACTTTCTCCTCCTCCATGGCGCTCGCCCACAGCTGCCCCGCCTCGTCGCGCCAAAAGCGCATGCGCAGGTTCGGGAGCTTTCTAGGGCAAGGTGATGATTACAGGTAATTACAAATTGCATTTGCACATGGTGCTGCTAAAATGAGCGAAGGTAGTCACACTTCACGATAAATTTATTTACTCCCAAAAACTCGTGATCATTTGTTTCCTTTTTCTCCGACTGCGGGCAATTAAGCAATGTACTTTCATGCAAAACAAATTCACAATCTCTTATTCAAATTAAGTCAGGATCGAAATAAATGGTTGTACAAAATATCTGATCAGCACTTCTATATTATAATTTGATGACATTGAAAATCCGACTGGTCATGAGGTGGTAGAGGTGATAGTAGCAGGGAAAGACCCTGGCTGGACGGCGTTGCAATTAAGCACATGAAGAGGTCTGGAGTATTAATAGTCGAATGGCTGGTGAGGCTACTGAATTTGTGTTTTGTGTCAGCCGTGGTGCCGATTGAGTGGCTCAGTGCATGCATTGTTCCGCTGTGAAGGAGATACAAATTAAGGCTGCAACTCGAGAGGTGTCAGTTTGTAATCTGTTGTTGATAAGTTGTTCGGGAGAGAGTTAATCAAGAGGATTAGAGACAGTACGGATGGTGCAATTTGAAAGGAACAGTGTGGCTTCAGCAGTGGTAGAGGGTGAACCGATCAGAATTTTGCAGGGAGGCAAAATTCTGCTCCTTTCCCTGCGAAAGGAAAGGATGTGTTATGGGCCTTCAGAGATCTGGAAAAGGCCTTCGACAGGGAAGCGCAATTGGGAGTATTGTGTCTGTATGGAGTGGGCGGAAATCTGTTGAAAGCGGTTCAGAGTTTCTATGCTGACAGCCGAGCATGTGTCAGAGTGGGGAGCGAGGTGAGTGTTTGGTTCACAGTGATAGTGGGACTGAGACAAGGCTGCGTAATGTCTCCCTGGCTGTTTAATCTCAACATGGAGGCGTGGTAGGGGAGGTGAACGCGGGTGTATTGAGTCGTGACTTGAGCTGTTGGGAGCGAATGGGCTGTTTACAAGTGTGAGAAGATCACAATAGGCCTTGTGGCCTAAACTAGGCTGCCTTTTTATATTAAGAATATAAGTTCTGAAGCAGAACGTCAAAAAGGCATCATGTGTGTGTGTGTATTTTCTGTTTTATTAGATCAGGACAGGGACAAGTTGTAGAAAGAAATAGGTTTTAACGATTATACTCGAAACAACTCAGATTAGCACCTAAATAGGAAGCCAGGGACCCACGATGTTGATCTGAGATCGTCACAGTTTCTTTCCTCGTTAAACCAATGCTGACCAGTGTCATTGCTGGACACTTTTTTGCAATGAGCAGGTACCAATGACGGGCACCTTTTTAACCGGGCTAGGGTCAATGCCGGACACTATTTTAACAGTACGTATGTCAAAGCCGGTCACCGCTTCTCAGCGAATATACTGGTGAACGTGCTATAGCTGGGAGCTATTTAGCGGCGATTTTGGTAGGATTTGTCGAGCCGTAACATAAACGTATCGCTGTTAGTTCCATTCCTCGACGACGCTTGCCAATGATTTTGCATCTATTATTTCTGGGCACTCCGTTCGCATCTAGAGTGAAAGGGCTCGCTTGGCCGACGCTTTTCTTACCTTTCATTATCTTCCACACAGTGAAAAAGTAAGGATAACATTGAAAGGTCTGTTACTCGAGGCGCAAGATCATAAAACTAAAGCTCGTCTCCTGGCGGTTTCCTGTCCTGATAGCGGTTCATGGTTAGAAGTAATTCCTGCCGCTCCGATTGGCACTTTACTGGACCCTGACTCGCTTCGCATTGCTCATGCGCTCAGAGTCGGTGCACCGGTGTATTATCCGCAGCTCTGCCGCAGTGGCCAACGTATGGATGAATTAGGCACTCACGCGCTCTCCTGCCTTTATAACGGGGGGTCGACATCCCCGACATTTGGCTCTGAATGACATAAGTAAACGAGCTCTACGTGAAGCTGGCCTTGGTACGATCCGTGAGCCCGGTAGCGATCGAGGTGACGGCAAGCGACCTGACGGCGTTACAGTCTTTTCCTTCTCTAGAAGGAAAAACCGTTGTTGGGATTGTACCTGCGTAGACACCTTTGCGACAAGTCACTTGCCTCGCACTTCTACGGAGGCTGGCAGGGCTGCCAATACTGCAGAGAACAAGAAAAGACCGTTACCTTTTCGAGTCCTTAGCTATAGAGACGACTGGCGTTATCGGCAAGTCCAGCAGCCTCCTAATCCGCGACATCGGCCGACGATTATCTGCCGCCTCCGGAGACCCTCGCGAAACGTTCTGGCTTAAGCAGAGGCTGTGACTTGCTGCACAACGTGGCAACGCTTTGAGTGTTCAATTTGCTTGTAAGCCTATTAACTCGGGGAGTTATAGATCGGATCCTTGGTAAGGTAAAGGGAGTAGGCCGTAACTCCAGCAGTAGTATGGCTGGATGCCACAACCTCTGGCGAGTGTTGGTGCCAGGGGTCTCTCTATCTTTGGGGGCCTTAGGAAATAAATGGTGGAGGCATCTTTCCGGGGCCTTTGGGCCCCATTAAAAAGAATCCTCTACATGCGATCATGTCAGCGCTGACTTGACGCTTCTTTAGCAAATAAAAGTTGTGTTTACGTAGTTCGCCTTTGTACGATTTATGGCGCCGCAAAGAAATAAGTTTGGTAGCTCTAGGTTAAACCTTATCTAATTTAATGACGTCTTTTCTAAGGTATGAATACTTGAATTGGACGGAATACTCAAAGAACGGTCTATCAAATACATTGTATAACTGGAGAATATTGTATCTACTCTTGTACGATTGAGTGCGGGATATCATGCCTAACATTTTTTTTTGCGACATCGTTACACTGCGTTACAAATGATGACACCAAGGTCCCTCCCGTCGGTGACAGAAATCAGTTTGTTGCCGGACATTGAATATTCGTGCTTAGGGTTATGATCATTTGTCACCTGACTAATCAACACTTTTGTTCAAGTTTAATTGAATTTGGTCACCCTCAAGTTTGGTCTGCACTTTCCTCCCAGCTTAGTATCGTCTGCAAACATGCTAATGTTCGAGACTATCGAGATTGTTTATGAATATTGTGAAAAAACATGGATCCATGAGGCCCGTCGTTTGTAACTTTATCCGAATTGGAGGAAGTTCCGTTAAGTACGACTCTGCCATCTGTACGTGAGCCAAAATTTTATCAAGTTATTTAGCTCACCTCTAATACCGATCTTGTGTAATTTACTAACAGAGCGTTTGTGAGGAACTTTATCGATGGCCTTTCGAAAGTAAAGGGAAATGATATCGATCGAAGATTTAGCGTCGTGAATTTCACTTATATTATTGAAACAAGTAGCAGGTGTCCGAGATACGAGCGATTGTGTCTAGCTACATGCTGAGAAGCACATATCAACTAGTTTTATTGGCAGAATTCTGTAATTTCATTCGTAATCCAACATTCCATCAATTTACTTATGACTGAGGTGAGACTAATTGGACGGTAATTGCCGAGACACCTTTTGTCCCCTATTCAAAAAACTACCTCTTTCCCTCAAAATGTGCAGGTGCCATTTGTGAAAGATTGGGTGAAAATGTCTGATAGATGTTCGGCAATTTCGTTCTTCGTCTCTTTCAGTATTCTGGGATGAACTTGGTCGGGATCTTTCAATTATTCTATACATTTAATACCTTCAGCAAGGGAAAAGTTTACTGTGCTGAGGGCTTCAATTTGTCTTTCCGGTATAATAACCTGAGGATTACGAATATCCGGATTCTCAAACGTAAATACAGAACAAAAGTATTGGTTAAGTAGGACACTCATTTTAGTGTCATCCGTTTCTAGCTCACCAATATCGTTCTCAAAAGGACATGTTACAGATCTTGAATTTTGTTAGCTCGAAATATTACTAAACAATTGCTTCAGAATAGTTTTGGCGTTCGTCGCAATTTCCATTCTGTTATCTTTCTTTTTACGATCATGAATTCATATTTTGCAACGTCGTCATGTGGGGGTTTCGGTTTTGTCATGTACTTTGCTTTCTTTGGCGACTGAAGGTGCTGCAATTCCCTTTTTCAGTACTTCCGCTGATAGACTGCTGGTCACCTGTTTTTGAGCGAGATATGCTCATATTCAATATTTCTAAGGGCAATCAAAAAATTGTTTAGCGATTTATTGAGGTTCTGTCCAAGGGTTACAATCGCTCGTAAGCCATCAAAGCTTGCTAATCTAATGCTTATGACTTTTCCGCAGTTTTTAGACGTTTCCAACTCGAGCTCTTTCGCAAAACGGATTCAGTTTAGGTAACTAATTCCGAGTGGTTTGCCCATTTCAACGTTCTAGACATGAGAGTCGTTTGCACAAAATAGAAAATCAAGTATATTGCAACCTCTTGTAGGCATACTTACTCTTTGGGTCATAAACTTGTCATCAACAAAATCAATCAGGCGTTGGTCAGGGACACTACATTCGTCGGTTTCACAATCAATGTTATGAATACTGAAGTCATCAAGCAAAATACTGTTTTGTGTTGTGACGACATCGACGAGAGTGTTTTAAGATCGATGTCCTCAGAAACAATGTTCATGGGGGGAGGGGGGGGGGCGATAAACGAGTGTGATTTGTCACATTGTATGTATGCCGACCACTTGAATTGATACTATGTCGTGACTGCTGATTGAAAAGAAACTATTATTATTTGTAGAGTTGTTTCACGAGAAACAATACTTCTCCACCCTCGCTGCCTTGTCTTTCGCTGTGAAATAGTGAGAAACCCGGGAGAGTGAATTCGCCTAGATGCTTTTTGGTGACCGATTTCATCCACGATTCTGTGATTGCTGTTATGTCAAACTCTTTGTTAATTGCAAGGGTTCCGGAGTTGGCAGTTGAGTCAGTTGCTGTTTGCTGAGGATACGGCACTTGTGGCGGATTCGAGGAAAAATCGTGTAGGCTAGTATCGAAGCTGAAAGTTAACGTGGGTGGGTAAAAGTAAAGGAATGAGATGTACGAGGAATACAGATGCTAACAGAATAGGTGTCCTCTTCACTAGAGAGTTATTGGAAGGGGTTCAGTGTTTAAAGTAGATAGTACTTGGCTGCTTTTGGAAAGAAGACTGAACGGGCAGAAACTGAGTCAAACTTGCGCGTGAAGACAGGGTGTAGAGTGTCGGGTTAACTGTGGCGTGAAATGACATGTAGGACGTTGTATATGGAAGTTGAGAGGGTTGAATGAAGGGGTAGCTGCCTCAATTGTGCTCTACTGTTTCGAAACTTGAAGTGAGAGCAGAAGAGAGGAAAGGTTGAATGTTTTCAAAATAAAATGTTTGAGAAGCATGGCCTGAGTGACGCTGAAAGACAGGATCAATAACGACGTTGCCGAATTGGAAAGGATCAATAACGACGTTGCTCGAATTACAACGGGGATGGTGAAAAAATGGAGGACAGAGTAGATTCGCGTGTTCTGAGATGGTTCAGGCTCATGGGGAGAATGGATGAAGGGAGATTGGTGGAGAGGGTGATGAATGCAGAGGTGAATGGACGTGAGCCTATAGCAGACCGAAAATTGGGTGGATGGATGGCGTGAAACATGCATTATGAAGGAGAGACATGAGTGTGGAGGTAGCAAGAGAGCGTACAATGGATAGGCGTGAGTATAGAATGGTTGGGATTGGATAGGTTGTTACGCTACCCTGATGTGCTTTCACGCTCTTGGCGTTGCGTTGAGAAACGGCCTGGTCACTATGACGCGGCTGGATTAAATCAGTTCCGCTGTCGAGCCCTCTGCTGACACAAATATCGGACCGCATTCCTGACCCAGAGTGTGTTGCGGTTTCTCCCTGCCAGACCTTTCAGAGCAAATGCGGTAAGTTTATTTGAGTTTGAATATATAAGAGAGGTTTTAGTTGCGCCTTCAAAAACAAAGAGATTATCTCCTCCCTGAAAGTTGCAAATTTTGAGGTCCCACAAGGACCAATTCTCGGACCTATATTTTTTTCTACTGTTCGTAAATGACATCAGCTGTGGAAGTCTTTTCGGCGACGCAAAAATGACAATATATGCTGATGATGTTCAACTGCTGTTCAATCGACCGGCAAATCAATTAGAAGAGTTAAATAAATATGTAGAAACAGCATTGACTCTCATGTAGAAACAGCATTGGTATGCTTCAAACGGTCTTAAAGTTAATGCAGATAAAATCAAGTGCATTATTTTTGGATCAAAAACATATACATCCAGAGTTCTCGGCAATTTCACTGTTGATTGTTTTGGCTCGCAGATTCCTCTTGGTAACACTATCAAAAGTTTGGGGGTTAGGTTTGATCCCAATATGACCTTCAAACACAATGTTGAAAAACTTTGCTCCAGACTTAATGGGACGCTCATGAGTAGTATATATAGGTACAAGAACGCAAATGCGAAGGATTATAGATAGGGACAAAAGAGTTAGTTTTGACTCAACCGGTTTGTACGCGAGGTGCGCGCAGAAACGGGGGGCGGGCGGAGGGTACCGGAACTGGTTTGGTGCCCCAAGTCAGCTAACGGACGAGGGGGAAGGAGGAGGGGGGGGGAGACCGGAAAGGGAGGGGGACGGAAGGGGAACGGAAGGGGGAACGGCGGAATGGAAGCAGGCTTGCGCCCTTGATTGGCAAGGTTTATGTTATGAACATTTTAATTTGTACTGTATTTATGATCTTCATTGTATTTATATATACATGTTTTTTCTTCTTTAGATGTTTGTAGTGGAGTTTAATTGCTGACTAACTGTTGCTCGTTATATATATTTGTTCGGTTCTGGTACGATTAGTGTTATACCAAATTTCTGGTGGGGCGAGGCGTAGGGATCCCCTAGGCAAAAAGTTGAATGCGCTCCTGGAAGATTATCTGAGTTTGCTCTTACCTGTTCCTTGTCTTATAAATTTGTTTCCATGTCACGTTTGATACGTTGTGAGTGTATGTATC
>SDVV010037118.1:0-10874 GCA_016164225.1 Gammarus roeselii
GGAGCCCAGATAATTAAAAAACTGAACTTCCTCCAAGAGTTCTCCATTTAGGGTGACACTAATTTTGCTCGCATCGACATTCCTCGAGCATCTCATTACTTTACTCTTACCCACGTTCACTCGAAGCTTCCTCCTCTCACATACTCTACCAAACTCAGACACTAGCCTACATAGCTTCTCCTCCGAATCCGCAACCAGGGCCGTATCATCAGCATATAGCAACTGGCTCAACTGCCAACTCCGCCCACTCGCTTCCAACAGTTCCAAGCCACGACCCAGCACACTCGCGTTCACCTCCCTGACCACTCCATCCATATAGAGGTTGAACAGCCATGGAGACATCACGCAGCCTTGTCTCAGTCCCACTTTCACTGTGAACCAATCACTTTCCTCGCTTCCCACTCTGACACATGCTCGGCTGTCAGCATAGAAACTCTGCACTGCTTTCAACAGATGTCCGGCCACTCCATATAAACGCAACACCCTCCACAGCGCCTCCCTGTCAATTCTGTCGTATGCCTTCTCCAGATCCATGAAGGCCCAGAACACATCCTTTCCTTAGACAAGGTACTTCTCACATACCTGTTTCACTGCAAAAATCTGATCGGTACACCCTCTACCACTCCTAAAGCCACACTGTTCCTCTCCAATTGCGCAGTCCGTACAGTCTCTAATCCTTTCGATCAGCACTCTCCCGTACAACTTACCAACCACACATAACAGACTGATACCTCTCGAGTTGCAGCATTCACTTTTATCTCCTTTGCCCTTATATAGCGGAACAATGCAGGCACTGCGCCACTCACTCGGTACCACGCCTGCCGCAAAACACAAGTTCAATAACCTTACCAACCATTCGACAATCGTTACTCCACCCTTCTTCAGGCACTCGGTCGCGACTCCATCTAAACCAGGGGCTTTTCCTGCTTTCATCACGTCCACCGCCTCTTGTACTTCTTCCCTGGTAATGTCAGCAACAAGTCTTCCTCCCAAAACTGGCATCTGAGCACCACCACCCACAGCAATAATGTCAGCCTCTCTGTCATCCTCGACATTCAACAACTCATCAAAATATTCGGCCCAACTCTTTCGTACATTACCACTTTCCAACAACAACCGGCCGTTTTCATCTTTCACCACTTCTTCCTTTCCGGCCTTCAACATAATCGTCAGAAAACGTTTTGTAGTATTTAATGAGATAGTATCTTACCAGCCTCCCATAAATTTAAAACAAATTCAAACTTGACAGGCGATTTGCATAGGACATATCCGCAAGTCCACTAACCTTCTTAGTCCAACGACGCTGAACAGATTCAAGCATCCTCAGATCAGCAATAAACTCCAAATTCCAAACACAAGTGCAATAGTCCAGTATAGGGCGGATATGCGACATAAAAAGTGATATAGCATGAATATGACCATGAAACTTCAACTTGCTATCAACAATGACACAAAGGTCTACATGAGACTACAAATGACATAGGATTACCACCCAAACCATACTGAACCGCATCACCCAGGTTCAACCAATCAAAGTTACCACTGAAAAACGCAATACCACACACTTTGCTGGCATTAGACATCAGGTTCCAAGATGAGGCCAAATCATGAATTAGATTTAAATCCCGCTGCAAGGATGTCACCCAAGCTTTCTTTGGAAAACTGCAAGTACAATTTATAATCATCAGCAAAGGCATTAACCCCACACGACACAGATGAGGAGATAAAATTGACATAAATATGAAACAATATTGGGCCCAGTACTTAACCCTGTGGCACACCACTGCCAACGGCCCTAGTACCACTAACTGCTTCCCCACAAACATCTCTCATTTCCCTGTCAGTCAGGAGACTAGATATCCAGAACAGCAGCTGAGTGGAAACCCCCAGACAATGCAACTTCTGTATCAACACAGAGTGGGACACAACATCAAACGCCTTAGAGAAGTCGAGAAGAACCACATCCACTACAAGACCCTGGTCCACCCACCGAGACACATCTCCATGAGGGAGTAAGAGCTGACTGATCCTCAGTTGACCTGCCCTTCCGAAAACCAAACTGATCTTCAGAAAGGATCCCATTAGCCTCCAAGTAGGATGTCAAATTTGAAGCTATTATACGCTCCATTGACTTGCAGCAAGCTGAAGTCAAACTCACTGGGCGATAATTCAGAGGGTCGTATCGAGATTTGGCTTTGTACAAGGGAACAACCCTAGATAACTTCCACATATAAGGTTAAGAGCCTTAATTCAAAGACATATTAAAAATCAGGCTCAGTGGATAGGCCAACTCAGAAGAACAAGACTTCAACAGCAATGGATGTAGATCATCTGGTCCCATGCTTGAATTACCATCAAGTTGAGAGAGGATCAACTGCACATCTGCAGGTCTGACAACAACGACCTCAGTCACATTATCACACACCTGGTAGGGAGCAGGAGATGTGGGATCCAGACAAACATACACTGATGAAAAACTAGAGGCAAATATCTCCCTCATCAAATAGGGATCAGTCACCACATCACCATTAATCATCTTCAAAGGACCCACAGAGGGAGAACCGGTCATTTTCATTCGTATATACAAGTGGAACAATTTGGGCTTGGATTTATGTTAGATGCATAGTTCCGGCATCTAACATTCAGGTCATTAAACTCTGACAGTGCAACAGCAGTGAGCGCGTGATTTCGTCCAAAAATTACCCTCACGCGCTTGAACTCACCCCACGCTTCAGATTTACTCCTCAACAACTAGGGTGGAGCAGATGCCGACCACGGTGGACGAGGTTTACCCAAACGAACGGGCACACATTTATCCACAAGAGTACAGAGGAAAGCATGCATATATGAAAAACACTCATCAACAGTCAGAGAATCAAATTCGAAGTCCCAATTAACGTCTCTGAGAGCAGACTTTATTAGATTGTACTTTCCTCTACGCCAAAGGTAAGTTGGAGCATTTCCAGGTTGTGACAAAGACAATTCAGAAGAAAAAACATACTGAAAAGTTAAAAAACAATGTACACAGTGAGGGAATGGAGGCAAAACAGATAAATCCCCCACCCTATCAGTCACAGTTGATAAAAAGAAGTCCAGAACATTTCCTGAAGTCAGGGTGGGTTCATTCACCCTTTGGGTAAAGCCAATTGAATTAAAACATTCCATGGTCAGTAGCATACAGTAGGAGTAACATAAGGAGTAACATGGTCTGTAGGAGTAACATAATAATCATGGTCATTAGGAGTAACATGGTCAGTAGGAGTATCATAAATCTAAAATATTTTGATTCCATTTAATTGATGGTAGAATAAAATCACCCATTATGAGAACTTCCCTGCTATCACAAAAGTCCACCATAAAATTAATCAGTCTAGAATTTTCCAGAAAACCATATGATGGAGGACGATTAACCACCAAACAGAAGACATCCACATCTGTCAGGTGGACAGCAGCTACATTAGGCAGCGGAGTATTGATTATCAGATATTTCAACGATTTAGCTATGTAAATACAGACACCATGCTTCCGTGAAAAGCCATCAGTATCACCGCGGATAATATCATAGCCTGGAATGTCAACAAAAGAAGATGGAATACTAGGCAACAGCCATGACTCTGCAATTCCAACAACATGAAGCTTAAACCTGATAATATGAGCACTAAGGATATCAATTTATTCGTCAGAGACTTAAAATTTACAAAACTGATATTTAAAATGTAAAACTCATCCAACTGATGCTTTAGGTTGAACTGCCTGGAGAAGGAATCGAGGAGTTTAAATGTGGAGATTTCCTACCACCTCTCCCCCTCCAAAACATCCTGCCTCACTCATTTGAGGAGCCTGCAACTGCACCGGCTCCAATCGCAGAAGTACACAGAGGAGGAAAAACATCAACATTAAGATTTGGGCAATCAACAGTCTGACTGAAAACACGATTCACAGAGCCACCTCCACCTGCAGAGTGGGGAGGGGAGAATAAGGAGAGAGCTGGCAGTGCTCCCCCTTTATATATGCCTTCCCCTCTCCCTGCTGGGGGTCGAAGTCGGCCCATCCTTCCTCCGCCTCCTCGCCCTGTTCGTCATAGGGTTCCTGTTTGTGCTCTGCATTGCCTTTCCATCCTTGATCCCTATCTTCCACCTCTTGGAGCCTGCCTTCTACGGTGTTGACAACGGACCAGAGTCGAGTTCAAACCTGGTCTCCAGCGACGTGAGCATCCCGAGGACCCTGTCGAGTTTCGTGGCCCTAGTCGAACTTGGAGGCGAAAGCGTCGGGGCTGCGGTTGGAGGCGGGGGTGGGTGGGTGACTCGAAGCTCATAGTGGTGCATGAGCAGGTGAGTGGGCGACATGTCCCTCCGTGCCCGCTTTAGCTTTGGGGCTGAGGTCGGAGCTGCATCAGCTACGTTTGTGGGGGGTGGTGCTCGACTCCGAAAGTTGGGGGAGGGGGTTACGGGGAGGAATAAAGAAGTGAGTGACGTCGCAGCTTCCTCGTCCGATGCTGCCGCTTGGACACTGAGAGCAAGCCCGGATCCACTGGAGTGCATTCTCTGTGAAGGTGGAAGGTCTCCTAGTTGGGTGGTACAGAATCTGGTGTGCACTCCTCCTGCGCGAGAAAATGTGTACCGGAGTCCCCTTCGGTGGCCTGCACCACGTTGACCATAGTGGGAGCAGAGGTCGAGGGCTGGGAAGATCCTCCGGAATGAGGGATTAGGAGGGAGACCTGCTCTCTAGCGCCAAGCTATTCCTGCCGGCGCCCTTGGACACTTAAGCAGAAGAAAAAAGACCCGTGCCGTCTTTTGTCTTGATGCCCGCCTTCTCTTTCGTTTCCGATGTGCTCTCTGAGTAGCGGGGTGGGTTGGCTGCGAGCCCGGAACGGTAAGTTGCCTCAAGTTATGGTGCAAGAATTTCCTTTCGTCCGATGCGACGTTGGTGGTGTACTTTTGCCTCATTGCCCGATATCTGCTCTTGAACGCCTTCCCAAGGTAGCAGAGCCTGAGGGCGCGTTCATGACTGATAGGCAGATGTTGTACTCCGCTGGTCGGTATGCGTGACCCGCAAAACAGCTGGAGTGCCTAAGGCATTGGGTGCGTAGGTCGTTCTTGGGCAGTAGGCGCGAACATTGTGCGGACGTGCGTTGGTCCTCCAAGGGGTCTTGTGGGTGGAGGGGCCTTCCGGTGGCTCCTGATCGTTCGTGATACTGGACATCGTTTCTGAAACAACGGAGAGAGAGTGTAAAGAAGATGTTCTGACCCAAAAATCCGTTCGATACTACCGACACATAGCACAAAGGTTTGTTCGCGAAGATGATAGATGTGTTACCAAGATGCAGTGTGCGAGGAAAAGTTATGGAAAAAGATACCTAGTACATTGTGTAACATGAGGTATGCGAGCCGTCATACGTGACTTATGACGCTCTGTGGCAGAAAAGCTGCTCTTTTTGATGCTCCAAACGAGCTATCATTGATCAGAATAGTAGCTCAAGTTAATGCTTGAACGAGCTATCATTGTGCCGTAGACTTGCGTAAAATGCTGCTGTAACCGAGCTATCCTCGTTTAGTAGACCCGTCTCAAGTGGTGCTCTAAACGGGCTGCCACTAGTCAGAATATCCATTTCCCATCCTGTCAATAACTGAATTACTCGAATACATCTTGTGCGCAAGTCTGAAGACGCCCTTGCGTACCCTACCGTAAGGGTTGGCGTGTTGTCATTTGTGAGTCGTTTGTCGTCTGCTAAGATGGCAGCTCGACGCCTCTCGGCCGGCCGTTGTCGTACGACCCTAGATGGCGAGCCAATCGACCGGCCGCGCAACACCCTTAGGTGAGACGTCAACATCAGCATGTAAGTATGAAAGGCTGTTCGCAGACCGGACTTCATAACCAAACATTCAGAGCAGAGATCTGCCTTTAGCAGGCAACTGCCTACGGCCAGCCTCGATCTACAGCCGGGCTCGACGTCTCTCGGCCGGT
The DNA here is from genome assembly GCA_016164225.1 of Gammarus roeselii. Classification (NCBI taxonomy): domain Eukaryota; kingdom Metazoa; phylum Arthropoda; class Malacostraca; order Amphipoda; family Gammaridae; genus Gammarus; species Gammarus roeselii. The sequence continues at coordinate 5,965 of SDVV010037118.1, forward strand.
TGTTGTCGTACGATTCAAGATGGCGTCGGACAGCAACTGACCGGCCGTTCAACACTCTACGTGACGTAATCATCTGCATGTGGGTATGAAAGGCTGTCGGTAGGCCGCTGACTTCATGATTAATGCAATAGCCGGTGTCTGCCTATAGCATGCATCGCCCTACGGCCGGCATGGGCCTACAGCCGGTAGCGGTCTATGGCCGGCCTCTATCCTCCGCAGGTAGTAGTAGAAGCTGCTTCCCTTTTCCACCGGAGTCCCAACGCGAAGTTAATGCAGACTCCCCCGTAGGACAGATGAAGAGTGGCAAAGTAGGTGCAGCGTAGATTACGAGCAGACCTAACGCAGATTCCGAGTAGGTTTAACGTAGATACCGAGTAGGTTTAACGTAGATACCGAGTAGGTTTAACGTAGATACCGAGTAGGTTTAACGTAGATACCAAGTAGGTTCAACATAGATACAGAGTAGGTTTTACGTAGATACCGAGTATGTTTAACGTAGATACCGAGTATGTTTAACGTAGATACCGAGTAAGTTTAACGTAGAAATAGAGTAGGTTTAGTATGGATTCCGAGTAGGTTTAACGTAGTAGGAGCAATAGCCGCTTCCGCCCTCCACCGGAGCCCAAACGCGAAGTCGTCCCTCGCCACCCAGGGCCCTTGCGGGCGTCTAACGATACATAATTATATAACCAACACAAAATAGATCACCATGGGAAAAGGGCACAGATAAATAATAGAGCCCGCGAAATAAATAATACTAAAATAAAGTGTTAATGATCTATGAAATGAATAATCACCCATCCACTCAAACCCTCCACAGGATTTCCAAACCAAATGTAGAACGGTTCTCGAAGGAACGTCATATGTGATACAAAATTCTCTGCGTGTAGGTATGGAGGTCTTGCCGCAGACCGCGTTTTTCGAAACCAAACACCGATAGCAGGCATCTGCATAAAGCAGGGAACTGCTTACGGCAGGGATCTCCTTATGGCAGGTATCTGCCGTACGAGCAGGATTTCATAACCAAACATTGAACGGTTCGCGAAGAAATGCCATGTGTGTCTCATTTTTATCTGCGCGTAGGTATGAAGGGGCTGTTCGTGGACCGCTTACTTCAAAACCAAACACCGAACGCAGGCATCTGCCTAAAGCAGGCACCTACCTATAGCAGGCATCTGCCAATGACAGAAATCTGCTGTATGAGCAGGATCTCGGAACCGAACATTAAACAATTTATGAAGGAACGTCACATGTGACCCTTATTCATCTGCGTGAAGGTAAGAAGGGGCTGTCCGTGGACCGCTTACTTCAAAACCAAACACCGATAGCAGGCATCTGCGTAGAGCAGGACTCTGCCTATTGCAGGCATCTACCTTATGAACAGGATTGCAAATCAAACATTAAAGGGTTCGCGAAGGAAAGTCATATGCAACACGTAATCATCAGCATGTAGGTCGGAAAAGCTGTCCACGGACTACCGACTACATGTATCGCAGGCCCTACGGCGAGCATTGGTCTACGGCCGGCATCTGCCTTACGGGTAGGGCAAGAAAACCACAAGTGGTACGGTTCGCGAAGGAACGTCAGCTGATGGCTCCTAGTTAGAGTACAGATGGTGTTTGCCGGCAACGAGAGTGACACAGAATAGAAAGTGCGCATTCCGGCAATTGCAGTTCAACTGTGGCTCTGGATCACAAGTTCACTGCCCAGATGGGCCACTGCGTACTGCTCTCACCTAGTTTAATCTAGGTGCTAGGACCGTGTCGGTCCAGTAGGCGTATAAGCTGTAGTCTTGTAGCTCTGTGAGCACGACCGTCGTTCATGAGCAGGTAGCGCCGAATCAATGCTGCGATAAGGTAGACCTCCCTTATAGAGGTTGCCGGAAGGAAGGGGGGTTCAGCCGGCTTCGACCGCCGGGCGCATAAGACTCCATTTTGTATCTAAACGACAACTGGGGCCGAGCAGCCATGCTTAGTCAAAGCCTAAGAACATGGGGATAGTCGAGAAATTTGAGACGTTTCGAAATTACTGATTAAGATTTAAATGCACATAGGTTTCAATCTGTCGGAAACTACTTTCGACTAATGTTTTCAAGAAACTCTCATAAATACGGCTCTGTAATGTTACCTCATCAAGATTCATTCGAATAAAAAGCACAAGCGCATGCTACACTATGGCTCATTCAAAATGGAAGAGAATTCAGGTCGCCCATCCACCCTTTTGTTATCGTATAATAATGTAGACCTCTCATTACAACATGTTAGTACACTTCGATTTCCTTACCCCATGTTCTCGGGACTTTCTAACCCTGGGCATGCGTGATTTCCCACGCCATGTACTTGTTATTTTCCACACCAATGGTAAATGCATTTATTTTTCAACCCCGCGTGGCAGTGGTTTTCCCAACGTGCTGCAACTCAAGAGGTATCAGTTTGTTGTGTGTGGTCGGTAAGCTGTATGGCAGTGCTGATCAAAAGGATTAGAGAATGTACGGATCGCGCAATAGGAGAGTAACAATGTGGCTTTAGGAGTGGTAGTGGGTGTGCCAATCGGATTTTTGCAGTGAGACAGGTCTGTGAGAAGTACCTTGCCAAAGGGAAGGATGTGCTCTGGGCCTTCATGGATCTGGAGAAGGTATACGACAGGATTGACAGGGAAGCGCTGGGGAGGGTGTTGCGTTTGTATGGAGTGGCCGGACATCTGTTCAAAGCGGTGCAGTTTCTATGCTGGCAGCCGAGCATGTTTCAGAGTAGGAAGCGAGGTGAGTGATTGGTTCCCAGTGAAAGTGGGACTGAGACAAGGCTGCGTGATGTCTCCCTGGCTGTTCGACCTCTATATGGATGGAGTGGTCAGGGAGGTGAACACGAGTGTGCTGGGTCGTGGCTTGGAGCTGTTGGAAGCGAATGGGCGGAGTTGGCAGTTGAGCCAGTTGCTATTTGCTGATGATATGACCCTGGTTGCGGATTCGGAGGAGAAGCTATGTAGGCTAGTGCATGAGTTTGGTAAAGTGTGTGAGAGGAGGAAGCTTCGAGTGAACGTGGATAAGAGTAAAGTAATGAGATGCTTGAAGACTGTCGATGCGAGCAAAATTTGTGTCACCCTAAATGGACAGCTTTAGAGGAAGTTCAGTGTTTTAAGTATCTGGGCTCCCATGTGGGGATAACTGAACTAGTGGAAACTGAAGAGAAGGCGTGAGTGAAGGAGGGATGTAAAGTGTTAGGTGCACTAAAGAGTGTAATGAGCTGTAGGACGTTGGGGATGGAAGCAAAGACAGGGCTGTTCAAACTGTACTCTAAGGAGCTGAGGCTTAGGGGGAGAGAGCAGAGAAGGTTGAATATTTTCGAGATGAAGTGTTTGAGGAGCATGGCTGGAGTAACGCAGAGAGACCGGATCATCAACGACGTGGTTTGAATCAGAACAGGGATGGTGAAGAAGTTGGAGAACAGAGTGGATTCGCGAGTACTGAGATGGTTCGAGCACATGGAGAGGATGGATGAAGGGAGATTGGTGAAAAGGGTCATGAATGCGGAGGCGAGTGGTCGCACGCCAAGAGGTAGACCGAAGTTTGGGTGGATGGATTGTCTGAAACAGGCGTTGGGAAGGAGAGACATGAATGTGGCGAGAGAGCGTGCAATGAACAGGCGTGAGTGGAGAATGGTTGTGAATGGTTGATTTTGACGCTGCTCTGATGTGTTTTCCCGCCCTTTGGCATCCCGCTGTCGGGATGGTCATGGGTGGCGGGTAAACCAGTGAAAACTCTTGGGCCCTGATGCTGACGACGGATCCTCGGACTGCACTCGTGACCCAGAGTGTAAGCTGAGGGGCCACCAGCCGGACTCTTTAGTACAAAAGTGCTAAGTTGTGTGAGTGTGAGCGTATGAGGGTGTGAGGTGCGCCTTGTCGTCGGCCACCCCCCTTTCTGGGGGATGCGTCCTAGTGTCTGTATCTGTTATTCATCTAAAGTGATAAGCTTATTTCGATAGGTGAGGTCAGTGAGTAGGCTTTGTAGAGTAAAAGGGGAATTGGAAAAAACTCGTCCAGCTGTCGCGAGACGTTGCACTCATCACCAAGTGCTTCTCGCTGACTGCTGCTTGATGGCAAAAAGGACATGGTGGCACGAACGGTGCCATGTCTGTGTTCATCAGAAAGTGGTATTATCCATGTATATCTTGTGCACTCCATCACCGAGTGCTTCTCGCTGATTGCTTCTTGATGGCAGAAATGACATGTTGGCGCAAACAGTGTCGTGTCTGCGTTCATTAGATGGTGGTGTGTTATCCATCAGTGTCAGTGCACGGGCGACTGATGAATATTCGGTCTCTTTTCTTAGAAAGCTAGGTTTCAAATTCTCCAACTGAGCGAGCGTTGGAATGGAAACATTTTCCGTCCAACAGCCAGCGCTGCATCAAGTCATCGTCAGTCTCCAGGATTGTTTCAACTCACGATATGCTTAGGTCACTACGGTTTATAGGGATATAGGGAGAGGTCCCAAATGTGTCCTACTCAAAGTGATCAAAGAAAACGGTGGTCCCCAGCAGCCAGCGCTGCATCAAGTCATCGTCAGCCTCCGGGATTATTTCAACTCACGATATGCTTAGGTCACTACTTTTTATAGGGATATAGGGAGAGGTCCCAAATGTGTCCTACTCAAAGTAAGCAAAGAAAACGGTGGTCCTCTGGGATGGAGGAGTCTATCGGTACAGATACAGACACCAAGCCGCATCCCCCAGAAAGGGGGGTGGCCGACGGCAAGGCGCACCTCACAGCCTCATACGCTCACACACTCACACAACTTAGCCCTATTGTGATAAAGGGTTCGGCCGGTAGCCCCTCAACTTACACTCTGGGTCCCGAATGCACCGAGGAACCGTCGTCAGCAGCAGGGCCCGACAGTTTTCACTGGTTTACCC